>JAQIXT010000470.1:0-34274 GCA_034700445.1 Stenotaenia linearis
TTGAATGACAAACTTGCTAATTTATTAATTATTAAGTAACATAACTATAGAAAACTTAATTACTTCAAAAACAGATCGGCCTCGTAACCTTTTTAAAGTTAATTAACTTGTTTTCTTTACACAGCAGCAATGTGTTCAATTCGAATAAATATATTTGAATTGAACACATTGCTGCTGTGTAAAGAAAACAAGTTGTCAGTAATGATTGTCAGTTAATTCCTGATTTTGAACAATCCGCACCCAACTCTAATTAGAAAGAAATATCAATGTGATATTTATCTTTGTAGCCTTTATGGGTGATGACAATGACGTAAAATTTTCAATTTTTTTATTAAAAGTTTTGAGTATGAAGTACAATGAAAAATAAAACTGTACAATTTCCATTTGAAGCAATTTGAAAATTTGTTAGAAATTGGGCAATATACAGTACATCACTTCAAGAGATTTTCTCTTACAAATTCTTTAAATTTAATATAACTTCATGATCTTCATAGGGCTTGAATCTAAAATAAAAAATACATTTACAATCAATTGCGCCAAGCAAATATTAAATTCAAATAACCTTTATGTTTGTACAAATTCATTCTGTTCCTATCTATTTGGGAATAATCGACGTCATCACTACGTAAACACAACTCGTCACTCCTTCTGGGGAATATAAACGTTGTTTCTGCTGTGTTGTACCGACTAAATTATTCAAGTATGTTCTTTAAAACGTGTTTAAAACTCATAATGTTACCCTTACCTATTCCGATTTAACGTGTGATGGGGATAAGCAAGTGGATGAGGATCTGCAGGATGTCTTGGGTAACTGTCTACTCTTCGCGTTCTATGATGGAATTGAGGCGACGCTTCTTCCGAAGAACTCGAGTCAGGGCCATGTTCCAACAAATCTGGAACTGAAAAAATAAAGATTATAGATACAGAATATTCAGAATCGGTTAAAATTATTTACCTTCAGCTTCTGAATGGGAAATTTGGTGTCTCGGACACACATGGACGGCTTGTTTAATGTTCTCATTGTACAAATTTTCTGCCGGTGGCTACAAAATGATATAACGATGTAAATTATGTGACAAATGAATTTGAAGAAAATATAATTACATATTTGGAATTGTAATTCAATTCTGAGGCATTGGATGAATATGCTGGAATGATTCCTTGAGAAGAATTTAAAATTTGAAACGTAGCATAAGGAGTTACATTCTCTTGAATTTCTGTAAGTTTTTATTTTTACAATCTTTCGAAAAGACTGTAAAATTTGTACCATTTTTCTTACTTGTGTCTTGTAAACTTCCGTTTTCAATAGTTGGGACGGTTTCTGTGTAAGTTTTCTTTTTCATGGTGTCTGGATTAACTGATTGATATTTTGGATTAATTTTATCTGAAATAAAAGTATTAAGATAACAAAGATTTCGAAAAATACAACAATTTTTTACCAGCGGTATTTCCACTTTCCATTTTTCTTCTTTTTATACAAATGCACACAATAGAAATAATGGCTGCCACTAAAAACGCTGATGCTACAACTGGAATCATCACAGAGAGATCCAAGAACGAAAGAGTTCCCTCCTCTTCTTGCATCGATATTTCTCTGTGCCTTCGATTGTCTATTAAAATTTTAAATTACAAAATTTTGAAAGTTTTGCTCGTCAGTCATAGCTACCATCGCTTTCTTCTATAAGTGTCATGAAATCATACTGCGCAAAATTTGACCCTGCACTACTGTGAGCAGTTACTCTTAGTTGATAAGCATCATCGGGTGCTAAATCCGTAATAACAAATCTCTTATTTTCGGGTTTTACATTATTCGAAACTAATGTCCAATCTGAAGTGTCTTTTCTTTTATATTCCACAACGAAATAAAGAATTGGGCATCCTCCATCGAACCAAGAATCCAGATGAAGAACGATGAATGTGGAATTGGTTATTATCAATTTTTCTTTGGACGGAGTTTTAGGAGCTAGAAAATAATACAAATTAAAAATGTAAGATCAAGAAATCAATAAATTTCTTTGTTAACCAACCATCTCCTTTAGTTTTAGCAGTAATTATGTCCGAAGCTTGCCCTCGTCCTATTCTATTGACTGGGATAACGTATACTTGATATCGAGTACCACAAGTGAGACCCTGCAAGGTGTATGTGTGAATCGACGGTTCAAGATTTACTTCTGACCACTGTCCATAGTCTTGGCGAAAACTGAGAATATAATCTGAAGAGAGATAAATTCGTTAAATCACTATAAAAAAAATTATTTTCTAATTACTAACTTATATCATCAGAACGCATTTCGTCTGACGGTCTTGTCCACGATAAATGAATTGATTTCATTGTTGTTGATACAATTGATACGATTGGAGGTTCAGGAGGAACTTCAACAACAACTACGTGCGTAATATTGTCACTGTTCAAACTGTTTTGTACAGTGCATGTATAGTTTCCGGCATCTCCACTTTGAATGTCTTTTATGATTAATTTTCCTTCAGGTAAGACGTGAATTTTATTAGAGGTTTGTATACTTTCCCCTCTAAACAAACCATGAATAAATAAATAAATAAATTATTCATTTAATTTTCATATCCATTTCACTCACAAAAAAAGCCATCTAACGGTTGCTGCTGGCGTGCCAATAAAATCACATGGTAATTCAACTTTCTGTTTCCATGAAACAATAACATGATTTCCGAAAGAAGCTATTCTCGCTGAAACTTAATTCAAAATGAAATTAAATCTCATTCTATCAGCAGTAAATGAAAAATTAGATACCTAAAGGTCCTGAAGTGCTTTGAGTCATAACTCTGGTGCTCTCCCCTTCTCCTATTGTTGTGGATGCAGTCACCCAAAATTCGTATCTTCTGTTTTTGCTCAATCCTTTAGACTCGTATCTCAACATCGATCCGGGAACACTAACTTTTGTCGTTTCCTGTTATAATATTTTAAAGTTAAAAATATTTAGCTTTCTACTTCTCTTTTCGTGTTCATACTGACCACGAACTCACCTCCCTTCCACTGTCCGTTAGTCGGACATAAACAGTATATTTTAGAATATTCCCATTAGGTTTAAACGGTGGTAGCCAAGAAACCAAAATAGCATCTAAGGACATCGTTAGCGCTTTTATGTCTGCAGGCGGTCCAGGAACTAATTGATTATATGACAAATTGCTCATTAAAATTTTAAAGAAATATTTGAATAACAAACTGACCGTCTTCTAACGTGGAGCAAAAAACAGGTTCACTTTTTATTCCATCTCCAACGTGCGTAAAAGCCAGAACGTGAACACTATAATTGGTATACTTTTCCAACCCGTGTAACATGGTTTTTAACGCAGGCGTAATTTTTGTTTCAAACATCGATCCACCGTGTGAAGCTAATAGACAACAAACCGTATACCTATGCACTTGATTATTAATATACTCCATTAAAATAATATTTAATTACAGTCGAGTCAAATTAAGTGGGAAAAAAAGCTTTCTGAGCAACTTAAATTCAGAGCAACTAATTGTTAGAACAACAATAAAATAATTACATTATCAAGCATTAGGTCTAAAGACAGTACGATTAATATGTCTAAGACATGAGCCTATAGTTTACCCACCATACCATTCTCTCATGGGCTTGTACAGCACTTTGTATCCTTGAAGAAGGCCATTGATATCATGTGCAGGCGGCGAATCCCACTGGATATGCAAAGATTGGGAAGACACAGCAGAACATTTTACACCACCGGGAGGAGAGCTAGGAACTGCAAACGAAAGAAACGAAGTTAAAATGTTGAAGTTGGCCGAAATTTAATTTTACCATCTTCAATTGTCATTGCTACGACTTCTTCAGAATTTGGACCAATCCCATGATCATTGTATGCCTGCACGACAATACTATACTTGGTAAATTTTTTCAGTTTCTCCAGTGTTAACATCAGATTTTGAGGTAAACCCATTTTTCCATCGGATAACGTTCGAAAATTGTAAGGCTCTGAATAATTATAAAGTTTATAGCCTACATGGTAACCAAGAATTTCGCCATTCCAATGTTCTTGTTTTGGCGGCTACAGGAATAACAGATGTTAACGTCAAGGCACTTTAAAATATTTATTTTACTCACTTTCCACGTTATTCTTAATGTTTGTGAATTCATTGCCTCGACTCTTACCTCTTTTGGTGGTCCACTGGGAGCTTAATAATACAAACATTGTGTGTATTTAAAGCAAGAGACCGTGCGCCGTACACATTACTCTGTAATTACCTTCTTCCCCAGTTGTTGTGGAAACTAATACACTAGATTCGCTCATGCCTAATTCATTCGTAGCGAATACACGAAAGCGGTATTTAGTAGCTGGTTTTAAATCTTTAATAGTAACTCGCATCTGTGAACTGGGTACCGACAAATTAAATACATGCGAATTCCAATCTCGCCCTAAACATCGACAAAATGTAAAAAAATCCAATCAACAATTCTATTTTAAATTTAAGCAATGAATCCTAATTGCATTACCTGAAGTAAATTGTACCAAGTATCCAGTTACGGGAATATTTCCATCAAATGGTCTATTCCAAGATATGTGCACAGCTCGGCTCCCTTCCTCCGCTAGATGTATGTTATTTGGGGGTTCTGGAAGTTCTGGATATGAAAAAATAGAAAAATCAAATTGTATTGCGGTGAAGTGAAGAGATTTTCAACTCACCCTGAACGACCAGCAATACTGATGCTTCATCTTCGCCAAATTGATTTTTTGCTACGCATTTATACATCGTGCTATCTTTACGAGCCACATTCATTATCGTCAATATTGATGTCATTCCAACATCAGACTTTAAATCCTGGGTTGAAAACCTGTAGATTGTAAATTGTTGATACCGCAAACTTATTTTAAACGCATGTAAGAAACCTTTTATCAGTGCTAATGGCATGTTTACTCGAAGACCAAGTTACTTGAATTGGCAAATCTCCATGGACGTTGCAATTTAACTTTGCCTCTTCACCCATTTTAACCGATTCGTTCGTAAGTTTAACGTCTATTTTGGCAGGAACTATAGAGAAAAATAATACAAAACATCTAGCAGATATGAAAAATTCATTATAAACTTTAAAAAATATTCCACATTTTAATAAAAGATTTTTCATATATGAATAAGATTTTTTAAAAAGGATGAAATGTAAAAAAAGAACATTTGCAATATGCAAATTCATAACATCTTTACATTTCCTACAAGCAACTTTCGGTATAAAAATCTGAGCCAGCAGAAAAGATGGATCAACACTTTTTCTTTTCTTTTCCACTTACCGTGGACGTTGAGAAAGACAACTTTGCTGAGACCAGCACCAACGTTGTTGGTGGCTTTGCACATGTAGTAGCCTTCATCGTACTCGAGGGCAGAAGGAATTCTCAACGAGCCCTGATGGGAAAGACTGGTTGCACTCAATTCCACAAAATCACCAGACGACACATCTGGCAACGAGAGAGGGAAAAAAAGCAAACTAAAATTACAAACATCTGCAACATATTCATTTGCGCTCGCCACCATTATGCCGATTTTTTCTTTTCATTTTGATTAAAAATCAATATTTTGCGATCGTTACTGAGTTCCGTTTAACAGGTTTTTCTCGCATTTAATCACTCTGTTAAGTGATACTTTCCATTTTAAAGTTTATTTTTATAATTACTTAGAATTTCTTCTCTACTAGAAATTTTTAAAAAAATTAATGTCAAAATGTGCTTAGTATCGCTGCCTGAGATAAAAGATAAATAAAATTAGCTTCTCTTGTAACTCGAGCAGCATTTTTCTTAATCCTAAAATATTCCTTAATAATGCAAGCACACGACGCAGCTAAGAACAAGTTCATCAATTACGTGCCACATCAGTACACCCTAAATTAACTTTTCTCTCTTGATTTGCTCTCAGATAACGCCAGTGAAAAGGTCACTTTGTTTACATGGTCAAGAAAGGAAGACCTCTTAGCTTTATAAACAAACTGTGCCATTAAACGGTCATCTACGTGAAATTTCATTATCAACTTTTCTTCTTACCAAGGGATTTGAACCAAGAGATCAACGGTGGAGGATGACCTTCTGCTTGGCATTCAATCTGTACTGCCTTACCCAAGGCGCTACTCGTGTCCACGGGCTCAACCTGCCATCGTGGAGGCACTACAGGAAAATATAAGAATGAAAAAACTCGTGGATCCTCCATCGAGTCGTATAAATCATTCGAACTGCTTACCTTTTACGATGAGCAATGCAGTGTGGTTTACTGTGGCTGCTGCATTGCTAGCGCTGCATGTGTAGTTGCCACTATGATGTGCCATCACCCGCTCGATGACCAACGTGCTAGCGTAGTTATCTATCGTCTGAGTGGTCACGTCCGATTTCGGCTGGACCAATGTGTTATCTTTATACCAGTTGATACTTAATGGCAGATCGCCTTGACTCAAGCTGCAGAAAACCGAAGCTCGAACTCCTTCGTACGTTTGGTCTTCTTGGAACGAAAACGGCATGATTTTCGGAGGAACTAATTACGAAACAAGGCAAAACTTAAAACATATTTTTTCCTCTCTAACGTAAAGATGCATTTTTTTACCCAAGACAGCCACTTCAAAAATACGTCTTGCCATATGCCCTTGTTTGTTGGAAGCAACACACGTGTATTTTCCAGCGTCTGGAATCCTTTGAACGTTCTGAACCACGATGGTGCCGTTGTGGAACGATTTTTGCCTGTGGTTTACTGGAAGCCGAGAACCGTCTGAAAAGAATTTCAACCCCAAACAGCAAATTAGTCTTGACTAGTACTCAAGTCAAATGTAACTTGTAGTTATAGTGACCACCTTAATGGTACATTCGTCCCACAGTTTCTCCAAATTCTTCCATTTTGGTCTGTTTCATTCCCAACTAACTCTGACAAGATGAAACTCCATCTTGACAGCTCGTTTTCTTCCCCCTCTCAGTTTTTCATTCGCCACTAAACTGAGTGTGAAACTGAATCCGGCGCCGCATCCTCTCCCACTTCCTCCCTTCCCAGCTCTTCTCTTCCGAAAAAATCGTGAAGCACCAACACACAAAGTAGGAAATCACACTTCTCCCCCTTTCTAAAAACATTGCAACACAAGAGAAAGAGAATGCTTTGTCACGCTCCATTTGCTTCGTGTAAGTGTGATGGACGTCACCAGCCCAGCCATCTAATGCTCTGACTGGGAATTGGGCTCAAGCCCGATAGGGATAAAATTACAGCCGCATAAAAGAGTATAGTGCAGCGGTACAATTTCGTTCTCAAAAAGGAATTCGCTCTTCTTAGGCAATCAAAACATATTCTGCAAAAGATGCTCACTCAACTGCACGCCGCAATATTTTGATTAAAAACTCTCATTTTGACGCTCTAAGAATGTCTTTCTGTCCAATCGAAACTTCGCAATACAAGTGTCAAGAAGTTGAAATGTTGGTTGAGTGCACAGTGCATTTCTCCTCAATCAGATTGGAAAATGGACCAAGAAAAGGAAAACGCCAGTCCTTGTTATCCTGAGGGGAAAGAAGGCAGTAATGCACAAACCTAGTTCACTCATCAATTATTCCTTCTATTTATTTACGCCCGACGCAATCATGCACCTAAAATCCAGCTCTTCAAAACTTTTATCGTTACACAAACTTCAGTATCTCAAGTAAAACCATGAATACGTAATGGCAGACCCACTTTAATGATTAAACGTCGATTGATTTCATCGACACTGCGGACTCATTCTTTAAAAGTCACCGGAAGCCTCCTGAGGCTTCACTGACTCTGATTTACAATTGCCATTGATAACTCCATGAGCTTCCACTTTCTGTGTGTCGTTTGTGCAGATGCCGTCGGTCTGCTTCCATTCTATTGTGAGATAATGGGACGACTGTGAATCCAGCGCGCAATGCCCATTAGACATAATAAGGCCCTTGATGGTCGACTGAGGACCATTGGCTTTTGTTTACGACTATGTATAAACCATATCATAGGTCCCAGTAGACGGATGACGAGCCAGCTTAGTTAGCATCTTGTCATTCAAACATCCACATAATCCCAATTGAAACTTTAGTCCTCGTGGGACTTTCCAATGAACAACGGTCGTATGCTTCCTAAATTATTTAGTGAACAGAAAATAAAACAAAAATTTTAAAATGCAGATTTTGTTAAAATATTGACGACGTTTAATAAATATTTAATGGACAGGACGCAATTCAGATCTTATTTCAATTTGCTCCGGGTTGGAAGTTTTGCATTACACTTTTTATTAAGTTTTCAGTTTGAAGACGTTTCTTACCAATTTCCCAATAAATAGCATCAATGGGATGTCCGGAAACAGGGCATCTCATCCGAAGATCTTCTCCGGCTACGACCGTTATTTTCGGCATTGATCGAATGTAAGGATTACCTGTGAACAGAAGGAAGAAGAAAGGCAATGAGAAAATGTCAATGAAAAGGAATTGAGTGCGGAAACTGAAGACCTCTCCTCACAGAATCACTTCTAGTGCGACTAGACAGCTAGATGGAGTGAAAATTAGATTCGACCACCAAAAAAAGTTAATTGAAACTGCAGTGATGGATTTCAAGTGAATTACTGCTGCCAGATATGGCTCATGAAGGCGAGAATGCGAGTAAAAAAAAAAAACCGTTGTTGAAAAATAACTTAAAAGAAGCAAACAAAAATACAAGAATAGATTTTAATACTCAACTTCTGTCTAGTCTCATTAAGTGAAATAAATCGATGAATCGACGTCTATTTAACTTATTAGAATGTTACCAGTTAAACGAAATTTAGAAGACTGTGGTTTCTGAGAAAACAACCACAATTACGACAAAATTCAATTGTGCCAAGAAAACTTAAACCTAAAAACCGCAAGTCGAATTTATCGAGACAACTTATCATGTTTATTTAAAGGTATTCGAATTTTTCTACCTCGAGATTTGCCTAAACATACGGTACGGCTAAAAATTGATTACTTTTTCATGCTGGTAAATAATAAAACAGTGCAGATTTAATTTGGTCGGCAGGTACACGCAAATTCCTAAACCAACACAAAAGTAAATAACTTACGACTTTATTCCTTTTCAATGCAACCGAGTGTTATATTTAAAGCTTTTTGCAAGTCCCTACGACGTTTTAACCCCTTTATATTGGTTTAGTTTGGCGAAAACATTTGAGCAGGTTACGTGAGCTAAACTTTAGAACCGCTTTGGATTGAAAGTAAGCACAGCCATAAATGACAGTGGCGTGAATTATGTCTTTCATTCGTCCCCTTGATAGAAGTTGCAGAGGATAAGAGAAACAGCAACGTATTACCTGTATCAACATTCTCGCGTCGTTCTAAATACTCGTCACTCAGTGAACTTAGCATGTGCGAGCAAAGGCTTACAAAAATCTAATAAAATTACACGAGCTGCCATCCATTTTAAAACACTGCAGTGTAGTTGAAAGATGTGATTGATTTCATCATCGGTTTTCCATATGTTCAGCCATTCAGACAGTGAGTGAGTTTTACGCATTTTCTACAATAAATTCCGTCGAAGAGTTTTGAATAAACAACTCGTTAAAGCGATATTAAGTTTCTGAAGGGAATTTAATTTCTTTGGGATTAAAATGATTCGAATGCAAATTGAAAATAAACAAACAAACAAAACATAAACAAAAATAAAAACAAAAAAAAAAGAAAAACCTTACTTAAACCGATTTTGAAGTCAATACCTATCGCCAGACGAAGCACCCGTATACAAAACAGCAGCGAGAAGAAACAAATATAAATTCAGATCTCGTAGCGCGGGCAAAACTATCCACAAATCACAAACTCTTGACACCAATACAAATCATATTGTTGTTACATTTGTCCAAACGCCCCTAATTTTGGTTTTAAGTAGTTTCGTTGACCTTAGAAATACCAATTTTGTTGCAGCATAAAATTTTAATGAAAGCACCATCGAAACAGTAATGCAGTAATGTATATTTAACGTGACTGTAAATTAAAGCAGTGTTAACATAGATGGCAAATAGCATAGGGAAAAATGTCGTGTAAAATGAAGAAATTATGAAGCATATATATTTCTCGTAAAATTATATCAAGAAACTGTTTTAAATTATTAAATAATTTTACAAGTATAATATTTTAGTCGCTAAGTTTTAAAGAGAGTGAAAATCTCGTTGTCGACATCGAATAAATAAGAACAACATGTATCTTGCGATCAATTTGCAAATTAAGTTAACCAATGTCCAGTGGAAATTGTTTAAATGACTCAGATAATGTAAATTTTACTTACCGTAGACAGCAATAGGTGCCGTGTGTGTAGTATTTCCAGCTTTATTACCAGCAGTACACGCAAATAAGCCTCCATCTTCCACTTGCACCCGACTGATGTTCACATGGCTAATCACATTCCCATTCATATCACTGTATTCTCCTACTCTGATTCGATCCCCGGGGATCATTGGAGTGTCGTCCACACTCCAAATCACTTTTGGAACTGGAATCCCCGCCGCAATACAACGCAATGATAAACTCGCACCGGGATTCAACGTGTGCGATTTGAAAGCCGACAAAATTTCTGGTGAACTGTCTAAAATAATAAAAAACATGTAATAAAAACGTTTTATACCTGCAAACAAACTGATTTTTTTTTTTTTTATATAGGGAGGTAAAACTGAATACTTCATACAAAATTTTATTAAACATGGGGGCTTGACGAATTAAATTTTACTATTCGACCTGCCATTTTCCTAGTGAAATTAAATGCCATTTTCTTTCATTCCTTGGGAAGAAAACTCATAAAATTTGACATTTCTCGAGGTACTCCAGCACCTCGAAATTTAAAAGGAAGAGTTCAGTTTTAAGAGCGTCGTTTCTGCGCCCAGTCGATGGCAGTTGACCTGCAGTGAGGAAAATGGACGAGGCGTCTTCTCTTCCATTTACTCCCAGGAAGATTCCACCTTCCATCTTTTTAAAGGTGACAAATTTAGTTTAAGAATAAAATACAACCACAAGGGATCTTAACATTAAACGAATTTTCCATTTTGTTATTCACTTAAAAATTCAAATTTGTCACTTTTACTTTCTCCCCCCCAGAAAAATTTAAAAAAGTTTCATAATGATGGCGTGTGAACAAACAAACAAACCAAAAAAATCCCCCGAAATGCAAATTAAACTTTGTGCATCGGATCCCACGCTCTGTTAATGACTGCGGGGTTAAAAATATATTCCTTGATGAGTTTTGTACGTGCACTCATCAAGAGTTAAAAATTAAATTCAAAATAACAAGGCTAATTAATTTCATCATATAAACTCTTCAGCAAACAACACGATTCAAAAAAAGAAGAAAAAGTCGTTAGACTCACCACCGAGTCTTAATTCTGCAGTCGACTGCACCGTTTCCACATTATTCGTTACAAAGCACTGGTACATTCCCGAATTCTCTCGATGAACACGCTCAATCTGCAGCACATCTCTCCGCAAAATATTCTCTTTATTCACATCTCGTCCATCTTTAATCCAAACTACCGAACTGATTGGATAACCAGAAATAATGCAGGTGAACGTTGCGGCGTGTCCTCGATCCAAAATCTGCTGCACAGGTTCGATGTGAACTGATAAAGGAACTGCGGAAAAGAAAATTAATTTAGTTGTATTTGTCTTTTTAAATTCTTTAAACAATTATGGAACTCGGATAGACCATTAACGATGAGAGATGTTTCTATTCTTTCTGTTCCCAGACTGTTACTCGCACTGCACACAAATGTTCCTGCGTCTTCAGGTTGTACGTGATCGATAATGAGCAGTCCGTGCACCTGGCGCAGACGCGATTCGGAGATGGCAGTTACCTGTTGGCCTGAATCCACTTTGTGGTGCCAGCTGTGAAAACAAGTTGCAAATATTCAGTTCTTAAGCTGTATGTTCATCGCAAAGACATGTTAATGCAAAAAACAGACGCATAACTAAGTCAATACGTATTTGAATAGCGCCCCCAAAAAGTAATAACACACCTCGCATAGCGAGAAATAAATTATTTAAATTTTAATAATTTATTCTTCATACATTTGAAAGTCATATTTTTATCTCATTCATTTTCTAGCACCTTCACAACTTATCTTGTCTCATTAAACATCTTGAGCTGACTTTCAAAAAGGATGAATGTTGATTTAGCGATGAAGAGTGTGAAGAAATACTGTATCGGCCGCCAACTGACCTGTAAGAGGGCGCTGGATGCCCCTGAGCCGCACAGGCGAGGACGACCATCTCGCGCTCTTTGGCTTGGACTATTGATTTGCCGTCAGTAATCCTCGGAGGAACGCTGCCGTTGGGATCTGAATAATTACACACAAGCACCAATTGTACGTTGCGAGAGAAAAAGATTTTTCTAAAAAGATAGGATTGAGTTACTCCTTAAAGACGTGGGTAAAATAAGAAAAAGGATAACAAATAGAATAGAAAAAAGTTAAATGAATAGTTGTGTGTTAGTTCAGCTGATTTTTCACGTTTTTTTGTGTTTTATTTTATCCTTCGAATACTGTATTGCTGGGAAGTGGAAAATTTTCAATGATAAGTTGGGAAACTTAGCACGTGTCCATAAAAATTATCTACTTTTCTTTCACTGAATTGAGAAACTGTCATAAAAGTGAAACGAAAATGGATGCAGAGAAGAAAAACGAAGAGACTAAATGCAAGCCTACGGAAAACATTGGACTTTTAAAAGCTTGAGTGCGATAGACAAAAAAAAAAAGAGAAAAAAAAAAGAAAAAAGAAAAATAAAAAAAGCCAGTAAAACCACTGAAAAACTTTTAAAAAAAGAAAAACTCTAAAAAGGAAAGAATCGGAAATTAAGCAAGTCTACAGAAAGAACAAAAACAAAAAAAAATCACCTGTGACAACTAATTTTCCGGCAGTTGCGCTCAGTTTCACTTCACCACTTAGCCAATGAAGGGTTCGGCAGTGATACGTGTGTTGTGCATCTTGGCTACTCACATTATGAATGTATAGTTCCCCAGAAGGCAAAACAAAAAATTTAGAATCTGAAACGGAGTTTAATAGCAAAATTGTAAAAATGCAAATTTCAAAAATAGCACTTTTAAAAGCATTTAAAGGAAATACATTAACGATTTTAAAAAACTCCAACACGCAATGTACTACAGTGACTGACAAAAAAATTACCACTGCAATTTAAAACAAACTTACTTTAAATTAGTCTGTATCAATTTTGGTAGTTTTCAAATGTGATTATCTCGAGCAATTAGCAAATTAAATTTAGAAAATTACTTCAGATTTTTCAATGCATTGCATTACCCTTGTCTGGACGTGCGCATCGTATGGTTTTATGACTGAAGAAAGTTAGAAATGCGTTAGGAATGTAGAGCAAAGTGGAATTCCACAATCGTGTTTACAAAATACACATCAGAGATAATGGAATTTCATTGGCATCATTTTGCTTGTTATGCACATTCCTGAACATCCAACCAATTTGCTCACCTTTCTTTACATCAGTTTCAATGATGTCCACAGAATTGCGCACCCACGACGTTACTGTCACATAATCGGCAACGAAACTTGGAATTTGGCACTTGAGTACAGCAGTGTTTTCTCGAATAACGTATTCGTCATACACCTGTGCGTCATAAGCTTGAAGTACAACTGCAAAATCAATGAAAATAAAAGATAATTAAAAACTGCACAAAAGAGTCTTAACGAAAATAATGAAAACTAAAATTTCGTAAGAAAAAAAAAATAAATCCACTTTTAGAATGAACGATTTTTTTCTTAATAAGAAAAGTCGCTGCATTAAATTTTAATCCATCCAATTCTAATTTTTCTATTCTTCGAATGGAAAATTTAAAACTCGAATTCCCGTGAAGGCTGCAATCAATTAAATTCTTTGGTGAGAAGCTATAAACTTTCTAATTTTATACCGCTAGAGACAAAGAGTGGCGTTTTTAATTTAAAAATTAAGTCCTGCCGAGTGAAGCGTAAAATATTTTCAAAACGTTAAAACATAAACAACTCAACCCAATTTGGACAAGCGTACCATCAAAATGCAAACAAGATGCATACTAAATTAAACATTCACCAACTTTTACAAACATAAACAACAATCTAGAATGTAAATCACAAACCCAAAGCAAAGAAAGTGCATTCTCTTTTAAAACACTGTATAAATTAACTGAATACAATAACAAAGAAGGGAGCAAAGAAAACTCTTAATGAAATGGGGTATAAAGGTCCTCTGAGCATTCTCATGATAAAGCGACTCTTTTCTGACCTCTTTCTAACAGAAAATTAGAAGTGTAATGGGAATTTTATCACTTCAATTCATCACAGCAATTTCCCATACCTTTGAGAGTCGGAAGAAGGATTTAGTAAGCTGCAAGAGACAGTCCACACTTCTGAACTGCGCTCAGACTAAGCTCAAAAGGATGCACTGGCTTACAATTCCTCTTTTTTAGGATAAAGAATGATCTTCAATTTAAAAATAAAAACAAAAAAAATTTTTGAAGGGATTTAAAGTTGGATGTACCATATATCATCAATCATTGGACCATTAGAAATTTTTTTCCCTTTATTTTTAACAAAATAGTTTTAAATTCAATGAAATGCAGTTTAAATGTATAAACTGTATTTTAAATTCATAACTTCTGTACGATATTTTTTATGAAGTTGAAAAATGAGTGTGCATTGCGCACAAAGCGCGCAATAAAGAGTTTGTGTTTTCATTTATTCCTTCTCCGCCACCACCACTTCTACTTTCATATTCCTTTGGTCATTAAATTCCAGTTAGTACATCTCCTTTAAATTTTTAAAATTTAAAAACGAAACCAGACGTTATTCCTTTCTATAAAAAAAAATTTATAGAAAAAAGGAAAGAAAAACCTGTGTAACTCTTGAGAAAAATTCCACACTCAGACTCAATCCATCAACAACGTAAGTGAAATAAGACTTTCCTACGTGAGACGAATATCATTAGAATTCATGCGACAAAATGGCACAAAACTCAGTAAGAAAAAAAAAAACAAGAAAAAAGGATTTGACTAAAAATGTGCATAACATAAAAAGCCACGAGATGCGTGGTCCATTTATATTTCTAATTTGATTTCAAAAGACATTATGCTATCATTCAAATGTCTTTTTATATCAAATTTTTGTCTGCTTAATACCAGATATCATTTTGGCCATTAAAGTTTTAAAAAATGATTTTTAGCTCTATTATGAGTGAAGGCATATTATACGTGAAAGCTTAGCATGAAAACGAATATTGATCAGTCATCGCAAGAAATGAATGTCAACGCAGGCGAAAGAGAATGTGAATCAAATACTGATATTTTCTTAAATTTTTCTTCTTTTCAATCCCTAAAACCCGTACTGTCCCTGTTGTAAGAAAAATAACGGCCATAATTCAAGATGAGGATCAGAACCCAACATCAGTTTTGGCCAAACTTCAAAATGCAAACTTCAAAAAAAAAAACACACACACAATACTTTTACAAATATGGTAAGTTTCCATCCGTAGAAAGGACACGCAAATGTGCAAACGTTTTCAATACCCACAATGCCACTTGGAAAAGCTTATCACCTCCCAAAATGCCCTTGTATTTATCTCTCAGTATTGATTCACTGATAGACCACAAGAGAGACTGAATCCACACTGGCCAAATGATCGTAACTTTTGGCTGCCAAAAGCATATCTTCCGATTCTTCAGCACGTCCATTTTCGTTAGATATAGTCCATAGGCATAAAGCTAAAGTTCAAATTTCAACAATTTCTTTAAAATTTAATTCTTTCATTTTGTAATTTTCGTAAAACATCTCTGCAAGAAAATAATCGATGGAAAAGCGATTTCGCTCGATTTTTAAAGTCCTCCTCACCAAGAAAATTTCTAGCCAAATCGGACATTCGCAGTCCGTGCGGTTTCTTGGTGAGGTGAACCCCATCTTCTTCATTCAGTTCTCAAATATCTTCCTTCTCATGAGTTGGAAAATGATTTTGCCAAAGCGGTTTACAACAGAAACCGCAGCTCCAGACAAACTACAGACAACCTCTCAACTGATACATAAACGCATGTTGACATCCTCCTAAGAGGATTGTGACCACATTGTATCAAATCCCGCGTCACACTACAGCTAACACATTGAAAACCCTATTACAATTTCGAAAACACCCCCCTCTTCATTTCATTCTCTCTTACACCTTCAACTTTATTTCAATTCAATTTATTCGCCGACTCTTTTCTATCTTTCACTTCCAATCTTTCAAAACTCAAATTACCATCGGCATCTACTTCGTAATCTTGTATTAATTCAAGTTTATTTCATTATCAATGCATCTCTAATGACATTTCGAGCTAATAACTGTAATTTACTGACCAATATGGCTCTCTTCATTCCCTCATTAAGCTATCGCCTTTAATCATATAATTATTTTATAATACGTTCGTTATTTCACGTTGTCATTAGCTTCTAGTCAATATCAGCGACGCAAAATTGAAATTTTTTCCACGTAAACACATAAACCAAGAAAAAAATTCCAAAATTACTGCATTTTCCCATTAATCTTTCTTCTTTAAGTAAACCCAATGAATAATCTGGAAAGTAAACAAAAAATTCACCGTACAAATAAAAAAAAATTTTTTTTCCTGACAATTGTTTGCCTACCGAGTTAAACTAGGAAAAAAGTCGAAAATGGAAAGATGGCAAAGGAAAAGGGGTTGAAAAGCTATGGGGCACTGATTTCGCGCACCAATGGTTTCGTTTCTCCACACTACATGTGCCATCAAAAGCGAGTTGCTTCAACAACTTAATAAATAATTCAACGAATGCACAACTGCATGCTCAGCTCGTATTGCCATCTCTTTTTCACTCCAATTCAAAGCGAATGCTGCTTTTCAAAGTTAAAAGCTCTTCCTCCACCCACTGTACCTTTCCCTTTATGTCGCGTTCATTAAATCATGCTTACCTGCACGCACTTGAACTGTGCGACTGATGATAGTGCCGTAAGGATTAACGGCACGACATCTATAAACACTGGAATGTACTTCGGCTTGGTAGAAATCAGCACCGAACGGCGGGAACACGAGAGTGGCGTTGGGCAGGACGTGGCGGAGTTGGCTCACGTTCGTCACCGGCAAAGAAGTTGCTGCGTGAATCCATTGAACGACTGGCAAAGGATTTCCATGGGCCGAACACTCTACAGAAGCACCAGTCGAATTGGAAAAATCTACTGAGTTCGGTGGTTCGTAGATGAACACGGGTCCCATTGGGTCAATAGTGGAGTTTCCTGTTAAAAATAAATAAGAATTATAAATTTAACGGGATTAAAATGTTTTCTCAACCGACTGACTCGTTAAAACAGGAGAGAAAAAAATTTTAACGTTTGAGTATCGATCAGCTTTAAAAACAGAATTTTTGTTGAATTTGCAATTCACTCTGATTGAATTCACAATTTTGAGTAAAATTTAAGTGTTGAAAAAATTGGGCATGACAATTCAGGAAAGTTTGTTTGCATTTTATATGGAGGCAATTTAAAATGAAATAGTTTTGGCTTGTGTAAACAAAAATTCGGCTTCTGAAATATTTAAACATGTAAATATTGAAATCAATAGGAGACCAACCCAGCACACAAACTCGAATATGTAACTCGTTAAAATATTTAAAGCTAAAAATTCAAAAATCTGCGCTACTTTTAGTGAAAAGTTCTTGGTAAAGTTAAGAAAGAAATATGTGTCAACGTTCTACAGTTCATTTCTCATTTTTCATCCTCTCCATCACTTGTTCCGCCATGTCCCAACACGTAAAAACAATAAGATTTATGATAATGATCTTTCGCTTAAATAAACTTGGATCAAACTCCCTCATTAATGCATGCTAGTGATTAATGGGACATTTTTAAATGAAGCTTCGTGCTCGCTTGACGGATTGAACTCGTTTCTTAACTTCATCCACTGACAATCACATTAAACACTCTTAATGCTTAAAAACATTTTTGCAAAACATTGCAGAAAATCGCCGATCGCTGAATAGAAAATCCTCCAACAACAACAACAACTTGCTGCTGTTTAATGCGAAATTTCTTCTTGTTTACATCTTCAAGCCGACAAATTACCGAGCAACATTTTTAAGGAAGAAAAAGATCTTTTAATTACAGTGAGAAAAAGAAAAGTGTTTTCTCTGCTATTTTCATTTCGGATCCCCAACCACTGTTTAACGCCGACCAAAATATTTACGTAAACGGATAAGTAACTTCAGTAAATTCCTTTCTACTTTACATAATGACAGTAATGGACCCTGCACGAAAGCGGATCCTTTGCTGACAGGTGGAAAGGCAGCTTCACGCAATGCACTAGTGCAGTAAAGGCCACGCGCAATGAGCTTTGGTGTTTTGAAAACAGGAAATTACTATGCTATTGCTTGCCAACCGAGTGCTAAAGGTTGGAATCGTCAAGTTTGAGAATACTCGGAATTAAACCCACCGCAGGAGGTTACACGAGGAAAATCATTACGCAATTTTTGTTTGTCACTGTACACAGATTAAGTTCTAATCCAATGGGCAAAACGACGCAGGTGTTGTTGATTTGTGTTTTAAATGAGAAAGAGTTGGCACAATACGTTTTAGGAGCAAACTATTACTTAACAGCGTGACAGTTAAAATATGAAATGCCCTCTAGGTGCTTCTATGTCATCACCGAGGTTATGACTTCCTACTCTACACCCAAGATTCAACAGCTTTCTCTTTTCTATACTGAAAAGGTGCAAGGTAAAAGTCTTTGTTTCCCAATGGAAGTCATTCATTTAAAAAAGGTTGCGACCTTAAGCAAGACATCTCCTGCGTTGCTGATGGATTCAAAGCACACCTGCGTCCCTTCCCTTTCTACTTTTACACAAGTCACGACCCACACTACTTCTTTTCCCCTGCCTTCCTGCACACAACCGAACCGGAGGAGAAAAGAAAAAACCTAACCATGTGCAGTTTCTTTCCCAATGGAATTGCTTTAGCCTCCATCTTGAACATCGGAAGAAAACTAAATCAGGAAGCATAAAAAAGCCATCAAATATGCCAAGAAAAATAGATGGAAAGTGAAAACGAGGTCACTTGACCGAAATGGATGTCTATAAGTCTTTCAATTCTTATTCATAAAATTATTCACCTCCTTCAAAACTGAAATTGAATTCATACATAAGAAACAGATAAAAGAAAAAATTTTAAAATTTCAAATTTTTAAACAAGAAGTCGCTCGTGCAGCGGTCAATTCAACAAAATATAAATACTGCATATAAGTCAGGCGTAATTAAGAGTGTCCAATCGTTCTTCCTTTCAGTTGCGCGAACAATTGTGATTTGAGTTGCAGAACTACAACTACTTCTCTCCCCTCCGCTCAGTAATTGGTGTTAGGCAGAGTTAATTACACCACTGGTCTACGTAATCTTACACGAGAGCAAAATTGCGCAGAATGAGGATTTCCATCTGCACTTCTCTCTTTGATAATTACAAATATTCATGTCAAAGTTGAGAAACATTAAACAAAAATCGAAAAACATCATCACAACATTACAACGCGTTAGAAAAACGAAAAGTTTAATATAAGATTTTTATTTTCTGTATCATCGGCATACTTTCCTCGTAAACTCATTAAGATCAGTGATGAGGCAAAATTTCATTTTTTTAAACATTTTTTTATTCACCTAGCTCTATAATGACATCAGATGACATCGCTCGTAGAAAAGAACACGCCCAAGCGCAAAGCATTAATCTCCTTGAATTAATATTAAATTATTCAAGGGTTAAGTTATTTATGGTGGAATAAAAAAAAAATAAGGTAAGAGAAAAAATGTCTACAACATACTAGATGTGTTAAAAATATCAATTATCTCTTTGTGTTTTATTAGACGTTCGGACAGATGTGATGGATTAAAATTTTTCTGATCATTTAATCCTTCGTTTCCTTCTTTAAAAAAATATAAAAATCCCTAGTGAGTCATTCAAATAAAGGGCTAAAGGATCGCCATGACTTGTAGATAAAGGAAATTGGATGCAAGAAGATTGTTTCGGATCAATTTCATTTTATCCCTAACATTCCACTTCTTAAAGCAACAATTTCTGAATATAATGAGAAAATGTAAGAGAAATTCAAGACGTTGTAAAGTCTCGAAGATAATTCCCAACAATAGCAGTTGTAGAAATGTTTAAACGAAATTTCTATGCTGAAAACGACATGACTCGGAGCTGATATCAAAACTCCCCCTTGTAGAATAAGAGGCTGCACTGCAAAACAACAGAAACAACATCAGACTTCAGTTTTTTTTGCTCACAATTTACCATCAATTTGTAAGTTGCAACAACAATGTTCTTCATTTCGTTTCCTGTTTTTAAAAACGCCTTTTAATTGACTGAAACCATTATTTATTCAGAAAGGCAGACACTTTCACAATTTTTTCCTTCAACATAATGAGTCTGTAAATAATTAAACATTAAAAAAATTTAAAAAAATTACACTGTCGTTTTTCATTCCACTGCAAGGTGTTTTTAGGTTCAATTTGACTCTTCATTACCCAACTCGTGATTAGGTCGCACAATGTAAATCTCATTATGAGCAGCGCAGTATTAAAAAAAAAGATAGTGGGCAAGTAGCGAGTCTTCATCTTGTGTGAAAATCTCGTCTTCGTTCCTAATTGGAGATTCACCAAATTGTGTGGTAGAGTCTCTTCTCGTACAAGGAGATAGCGAGTCGCGTTTAAAAATTAGCCCCCATTAATGAGTGCCGAGGAGATGTGTCACTATATCATCCGATATCAGCTGAGTTCACTGGCTGATTTCCTCGGGGAAGTCACCAGGCACGAGAGCTAGTTAGTCGTCGTTGCTTGTGCTCTTAAAACTCCTTCCTTTTGCCTCCTTATTCATTATCTCTCGTCCCCTAATGCCCTTCATCCTTCACTCTCAACCTACAACTGTTTGATTACAAGAGTCTCTGGGCGATTCACAAAGAACCCCTGATCAATAGACTAAAGATATAGTACTGTCTTTATCCTATCCACCAACTTTATCAATTAACCACTCCATTTCTTTTCATTTCATTTGATTAGCATGGGTAAATTGTCAAGTGTAAACCTTTCGTCGTTTCATTTAGGGGAGAGAGGACAATCTAAAGCAGTGAGGTAACGAAAAAAGCGTAATGTACACGATGATCAATAAATGGAATTAAGTTAAAAAATAATTTTTTTCCCAAATAGATTGATGTTGACAAAAAATTGAACAAGGACCCCTAGATTATATTAAATCTCCTGTCGTTTTTTTTTAAATTTTTTTTTTTTAATACGAAACATAATTCAAAAATAAAAAAACAAAAAACCGAACTTTGTCCTCATTCTAATACAAAAATTATTATCACAACAAACAATAAGGCAAGCACTTTGTGCAGCATAAATTTCCTACTCCATAATACTTCATCATTGAATCCGAATTCTAATCGGTCAAAAAAAGCAACAGGCTACAAAAAAATTAACCGCAAACCGTTTTTCCCTTTTCTGATGTATAATATTTGAACCGTGCACAAACTGATTTATTCTCCTTTTCCTCGTTGCATAAAACATGCACCCAGAGGATATCGCTTTTCCTTTATCTATGCTTGTTGACGTGCACGAGGATTGCCTGTAGCAGTGCATATTCTTTGATAAACAGCCATTGAACTACAAGGGCGCCTAACAAGACATCCACAAACTTAGGTTACTGTCATTCACATAATCGCCTCTATTTATCTTCTCTTTTCTTTCATTCTTCCTCATCTTTTCATTTTCAACTTGAGGTTTGAGGTTTTTTCCCCCTTTTATTTTGGGTTGCCACTGATGACTCTATTGTGTAGTAATATATGATGATCATCTCGGCGCAGTTTGAATTTCCTATTACAAATCATGACTTTTCAACCCTTCAACACTTCCTTTTCTTTCAAGTGAGTGATAATGAAAGAACGTTCTATTGTGAAATGACATATAATTCAGATTTTTTATAATATCCTGCGTTAAATAATTCCGATTATAATTAAGTATGTGCCAAATCCAATCGGCAAAATGAAATGTCGCATTTGCGTTTCTCGAAACAGAACTGGAGAGGGAAAAGTTACGGAAAGTAAAATAATCAAAAACATAAAAAGGTCGTTTAAAAACCAAACTACGAGATATAAAACTGGAAAGGTTCAAATTCTTGCCAATATTATAGCCTATCGTCCTCAATACGAGGCCATTCAACGTTTTACTCACGTTTCTCTTTATAGCGTTATTACGAGCGACAGATGGTGCTGGTCACAGTATAATTGGTGACATTACTGGCTTCCTTTGGGGGGGCTTAGTTACTATTAAGAAATTGCCGGGCACACATCCAAAACTTCCTGACTCGCTTCTTTCTCTTTGGCCACAAACCATTGTCCAAATCATTCCCTTATGAGATATTCGCCTTCATCTAACCGCTACAAGTGGCAAATTTCATCTGATTTAAAACCAACATCAGCCGTTCCAATTTAATAATAACACTATGTGCATAAACGCGTCCTTAAATGCAAGGTGCATTGATCAGGCGAAGCATGTCAAGAGTTTCCGTACAAAAGCCATGTATAATTAATGTTATCTTTCCAGTCGACTCTCCAATTAGCTTGCCACCCTGATATGCCGTGACATCAGATTATTCCCCAACTTAGCGAACAAGAAACAGGAAAACTTTTCGACTTGAAATTGCTTTAATTAATTACACACCACTTATCAACCTTCTGTTGATGCTTTACAAGGAAGTCAATTCACAAAATGTCTTTCCAACTAATTATTTTACATCATAAAGTTTCAGAATTCAAATCGAAATCTAATTACACGTACGTCTTTCGGAACCGACTCATTTCACACCACTTTTTCATTTTTCCTTATTTTTACCACTTGATAAATTAGAGTTAAAACGCACTTTCTAATTTATTAACCCGAGATAATACACTTGATGTATCTCCAAGCACCTAGTTAAACATTTAAGTCATTTAAAAAATCACTTTACAAGGTTTAGCAAGTCGTAACCTTAAATTTAACTTCTAAGTAGCTTAAGATTAACTTGCACATTCATTTCTGTTTTTTCCCCTTCCTCGCTCTAATCTTTGACTTTCCCTTTTTCAGCATTAAAAGGTCAGACGCTGTCTTTTTCAAAAAATTTCCTCTACCTTTTAATTGAAGCGACTTTGCAATCGTAACTAATTAAAAGAGAAAGACTTTTTTTGGGGGGAAAAGCTTATCAGAGTTGTTAGTTCCCTGTCATATTGCAATAAATAGCTCTGGATGTCGAAGATTACTGTTATTATTATTAATTATTTCATGGTAAAAAATGTTATTGAATGAGCTTAAGATTGATGCGAGTAAGGGTAATTACTTTAACCATAATATCGGACCAGGTTTTGATGGCAAAGGACAAAGGAAGAACTCCACCCAAAAACAAAAAAATGACGTTGGAAAAAAGAAAAAAAAAAGAAAAAAAATACATAAAGACTGAGAATTGATTCACATCGTACAAGTCAGTTTTTGAAACTAATTTTTTCAGTTATTTTTTCCCCTCTCTTATTTAATTTACCCGTCCCAATTGAATTATTAATTGAAAGGGAAGTCGAGCACCATCAATTCTCGTCATCATCAATATTATTAAATGGTCCATTTGCACCAACCAGCATCCACTATTACTTAAACTTTTTCACTGTCCAACATGATGAAATACTAGGGAGTCTCCATAGAAAAAAAAAAAAACAAAAAAAAAAAAAAACCTTTTCACTTTTGATCAACCATCTTTCATTTTTTCCCACCTCCCAGGACCCAAAGTAGAAAATAATTGGTAAGATTTTCTTGTGCTGTGCTATCTTCAGCTCTTTTACACTGTACATTAAAGGCCAACAGAAGAAAGTTCAAAAAAAGAAAGGAGAAGAGATGAAGCAAAGAACAACGCGGAAGGAAAACCAGGAGAGAAAAAAAATAAAAAAAATAATATATATATCTAACAATGTAATTGATTGAGCAAGGAGACCTTTTATATCCATTCTAAATGCCAGAGATTTAGTGAAAAGAGTGAAAGGAAAATGGCGAACAGGAAACGCCCAGACCAAGGCGCCACAGAAGCAATTAAAAGCGGGTGAACGAATCCAAAGCTACAAGGGTCATTAATCATTCTGGAGAAACCTCTTGCATAATTCACTAGAACAACATCACCCACCCTGGGATTTTCTTGAGTGTACCTGAGGATCCAGTTTCCAAGTGCAAATTCGGTGTCTGAGAAAAGTGATACTCGAAAGCAAAAAAATAAAAGCAATAAACAAACTAAAATTATACGACACCTCACGTCCTAAGATGTATTGTTATTTTTTTCGAAGTGGAAAGACGAAAAAGTAGACAATTTTGTTGCAGTGTTTTCAACAAATTTTTTCAAGCGGCAAATAGGAAATGATTCAATGAAGCGACAGTAATTCATGAACATTTCTTCTTATTACGCAGGTCAACCCGCGAGACCGCAATGTCGGAACCATAAATTTTCACTTTTTATTACTTTCTGATGTCCTCACAATTGGAGTATCCCAATAGGTTGCGTAAAAGAACAAAAAGCAGACACTGACCAAACCTGACATCTTGCACATGACGGATGGCGAGATCTAAAATTTTCAACTAACTATATTTTATCGCTTTATGGCTAATTCTAGTTATCAATCATGTAGAAAAAAATATCTCAAGATAAATTCGCCACTCAAGAGATATATTAAAAAATGGCTCTCACTAAATCTACACCCGGACGTATGAAATTGGTTCAAAGGCTTTTGTAATAGCAGCAGGAACCATTTTTTCAAAAATCGCACACAAAAGAAAACTTCCCATACGACATTTTGCGATTTCATTCCTTACAAACGAGTTGCATAAACTCAGCACCGTCACTCAATGAGAAAAATTGAAATAAAATATCAATTTTGCCTTAAAAACATCATTTTAATTCGTATTTATTAACAGAAGTAGACTACCGTTACAACGAAATTCTACCTATAAATGTAAAAAAAAAAAGATGTTTTACTTGCTTGAACAAGAAAATGACAATAAACGAACCCATTTGTCGTATTGTGTTTTTCACCATGAAATTTTCATGTCAATCATAATAGGTATGACGTTTAGTCGAGTGTATTTAAGTGCGCAACATCTGTGCAAAATTAAAACCCAATCAAGACCATGAACCACAGAGCTCCTTCTTCGTTCCCTTTTCTTGCTTGTGTTGAGCCTAATGAGTTAGGGGGGAGTAAGAAGGCGTGGAAACTTTGAAAATCTAATTTACGATGAAAAAACGACTTAATTAAAACGGGATTATCTCATGTCAAAACTAAATCACTGCACATGCGCAAAACTTCCAACTCTGTAAGTGAAATAATTTATTGAAGAAGTTTAAAAGAACATTCCATTTCGGGAAAGAAATGAGACAAAGTAAAACTATTATTTTTCATGAAAGAAAAGGACAACGAGAAAAGCGATTTCTGTTTGTCATACTCAGAAAAAAATTAAAAATCTTTTTTCTTTCAAACATTAAAGACCTCGGCACAATACAGTGCACAAATTTCTCACCCTAGCACGGTTTTCGATGGCTCGCCATTCATTTGAGCAAAAAGAAACACTTGGCTGTCACACGTTTGATGAATGGCACGTATGTGCGACTTGCAAGACTCGAGACATTCCCCAAATACTTTCACTTGTGTGTATACGGAAGAAGAAAACTTTCAAATGCTTTTCAAAAAGAAGCAAAGAACATTGCAAGGGAACAAGCAATAAAAATAGCGCAAGCGCCATCTATGAAATTGAATTAATGCATCACGGCCCATATACAGTGGCAATGCGTGCACCAAAAGTGCTCTTGTGTAGAAAATTTCCTCTTCCAGCATCCTTTTATAACACAAAACGTACAACTTTTTGTTATATGTATTTCTACCCTTTAAATCCACGTAAACCTTAATATTTACGCCAACGACACTTAAAGGGTTGAGTTATTGTGGTCACGACTTTGCTGATAGCAGATAAGACATAGTTTATACAGCAAAGAAACTGCTTCTTCTTCCCCCGAGAAGTCTTTGTCAGTTTCCGGTTTAAAGCTCCCTTCTACTTCCCCATCGCACATCAGCTGGTCTCACCTGACACGCCAATAATCAGCTGCCAAGCGATTGCAGTCCCAGCAGGGAATATTGACTAAAACCCCTCTAGTTTCTAACACCACCCTCCGATCCAGCGCTGATAATCGCTAGCATGGAACTGTCACTTCACTTTTGTTCCAGGCGTATTGCAGCTGGTAATAAAACCCGAGGCATCACATCCTGACGCCTCTTTCGCACTCGTATCAAGTGGACTCAAACAAAATATAAGTTGGATTTTATCCTTGTTCACCATTTCCATCACGTAGTATTTGGCTGTCTGCCTGTCACAGTAAAATATTCCCACTCAAATCCGAATTTAAGGGTTTTCATTTTTAACGCTTTTTAATATTTAACGTTATGTCATAATAAAGAGATTTTTTTTTTGTAGAAAATGAAATGCGTGCACGATAGAAACGCTGTAATATTTCTTAAAACTGTTTAAATTTGACATTAAATTGATACCTGTTTTAAGCTAACAATTTGATATTTTTCCGGCAGGAATTAAAGTCAAGGAGAAACTTAAATTCGTTTACTCGAAAGAAATTCAAACTTACATTTCCGCTAATGGAAAAAGACATTTAGGAAAATGAAAAAGTCTAGAATCCATAAACTTAGATTAATTTGACTTTTTAGCAAAATTTTAATTTCGTTTTTTCTTTTTCTTTACATATAATCCCATGTGCATATTCATTTTTATTTAATTTTTAGTCAGAATGACAGCATCTTTATAATGTGACAAAGAAAGAGCTAATGTGTAAGCTTAATACGATAATGTGAGGATTAAGAAAGAGCAAAGTGTTGGGAGGATTTTCTTGCGCTTTCGTGCATGATAAACTGAAGGACTGTTGCAGGTGCACACTGGTGCAGGTGGTTGGATTACTGATCCTCTTTCCAATTAGCGAATTGCAAATAAGGCCCACGAGAAAATCCCACGCACGTGCAACCAAACAACATACATTGGTTGCCCAGTTACTTCCCCCAACCCGTCATTCACAAGACTACAAAAGTTTCGGGCATCTTAATGAGAGCCTCGGTGCCATTTTTGCACTGCAGTGGAGCCATCCTTTAGGCTAAATTACAATAAAAACCTCTCTCATTCAATCAATAAAGTCGCCAAGACTGCGGGTCACGTGACAGTGGAGCATGCGCGCCTAATTGTCGCCACAAAGCCAGCCAATTATCTCAAGACTCGTGGCAGGGTCCGGAATTGTACATCCAACTCTTTGCCGACAGCCAATTAAAGTTATTTACTCTAAAAGAAATTTTTAAAAAGTAAAAATAAAAATAATTTTGGTTCTTTCGAGTGAAAACTGAAATCCGCCTTTGCGTGTCGGTATAAATCCAATAAAGAAATTGATTCGCCTTTGAAAATTTCACAGTATTTGAAATTTCAATTTACGGTTTATGCTGTTATTGTGCGGAGTAATCGAACTGAATACGGAGCTTTAGTATACTTTAAAATATTGACTTTGTATAAAGGAATATTAACAACCGTTTTGTGCCAGGATTTTATATCCTAGTTGGAATACACTGACCGCCAGTGAATTTAGTTGAAATGCAGTCAGATAAAATACGTAAATTCCCTTAAATTCATGTAAATTCCATTGGCTTTAGGTAGAATACTGTGAATTCCAAACATAGATTAAAAAGGTCAAAACAATGTTGAGTCAAGGTTAAATAAGATCAAAGCAAAGGTCAAAGGTGACAAATAAGCCAATTTCATTCTTTAATTTTCTGATGAAATTCAGTGAATTCTAATTACTGTCGACTTTAATTAAACAGACGTAAATTCATATAAGTGCTAATCATGACGCGAAATGAACAAAGTAAAAAATCTAAGGAGTAAATATCCATAACCTTAATTATCCCATCATTTTGACGAGTTACAAAATAATACACCAAAAATTTTAAGAAGTAAACATTAAAACAATCAAAGGCGCTAATTGCATATCAAACAAACAACCTAAGAAAATGTCTTATCTTGGCACTTTCTTTGTCCCAAAAGAAAACATAAATTTCGGTTTTTTTAAAAAATTAAGTGATAAAAATACCAACAAAGCTTCTCTAACGAATCACCTTTACAAAAAACGCACAAACATGGAATTGCTTTCATGTTAATTGATTTCATATTTTTCCTGCCCGCTGCAATCTGGCACGATCGGATAAAGCGTCGCTTTCCTGCAATACCCGCTATCTCATGCAACAATCCGGGTTTTTTGGCACAACTTTCTTTCGTTTTTCAAATTCTTCACACGTACATTAAGTCGTTTTACACAGAAGCGCTTTTAATTAGAGTTGAGACAACATAGGGAAATAATCGTCGTGCTTTATGCTGAAGAGGGCGACCCGAATTTCGCTTCACTTGCCAACATGTGTTATCTCACACACTTGGGTGGCCAAATACCATGAGAGGTGTTTCCTTTTCCTTCATACACGCCTACTACACTTCATATCGACTCCACGCACTTAAATTGGCAACCCCTCAAACTTTGCCCCCACCAATTTGGCAAATCAACATTTTGCCAAGTAATTTAATGTGGGGAGAACAAAAGAAAGGGATAAAAGAAAAGAAAAAACGGTTTTAATTATGTGTTATCCACAAATTACTTTCTTAAAGAAACCTCGAATTATTTTTTTCCCCAACATTACTTTTAAATTATGAATAAACTTGATTAAATTCATTATAAACGAGCCAATGTAAGTATGACATTAAAGTTTAGCATCGCTTTGTTTCTTGTTGAAATGTAAATAGAAAATAGTCGTTTTTTCTCTTTATAGTTACATTCACGACGTGCCCTTTCAATTTATTTTCATTTTTATTTCCAATTTGCATTCCAACAATTGGAGGTAAAATTAGGTAACAAATGTTTTACTGCTGCAAAACAACACGTATTTTGGTAATAATACTGATGAAAATCCACAAAACTGTTTTTAAAAAAACTTAGAAATCTTTTAAACTTCTTAAAAACTTCTTTATTTCCCAACAGTCTCAGTCATTTCATCTTCTTCCAAGTTGGCATTCAAGAAAATCAAATCGTATAAAAGAAATAAAACCCAAAGGCTGTCGTCAATTTCTGCTGCGTATCTAATCCATAGTTTTCAAGCATGAATGACATATAGCAATTTTATCTAGCTTTTAAAGAATCTAAAGAAAAAATATACCATTTGGTTTTGATATTGATATCCAATCATTCAGATTGCTGCAATTGACTGACAAATTACACATTGTCTTGTCAATCATTCCGCAGCAAATCATTTCTTAATAGCGCAATGCCATTTTCCCTTCGTGTGCGGTTTTGCAAACATACTGAATTTCAAATTAATTTGAATATAATATTTTACATGCACCTTCACTAAATTATCAAATAATTTAATTATTTTTAATCTCGTCATTGACCATTGGCACGTGGTCAATAAAGAGAGTTCCCTGCGAATGCGAGTAATCCATAATTTATGACGCATTACAGCGTGCTCTGAGTCGTAAATCCATCCACCGCCTGCTCATCGCGATTCTCCAACGCCATCTTTAATTTACACGAAAAAAAATCACACCCATTAATTAATTCATTTTTCATCATCCAACGATATCCTTTCGCCATTCTCTTTCCTCCCTCCGAAAAAAGTTCGGTGTCTAAAAACCTGCACATTCGTGTTGTAAATTCCCTTTATTGCCCAATTCCACCATCAATTCCACAATTATGAAACATAAAATGCCGACAGTAAACTCGTCTACATCTTGGCTCACATGATCTCAACTTTCCTTTTCACTCGTCATTCTCCACAAGCTCTCTATCTCTTTCCCTTCTCAACCACGGCTGCACTACGGAAGTGTAATTTCCTGAAGCCTGTTAGGCACTTGCTATTTCTCAGGCCCCCGTTCCCTTTTTATTGTTTTTCGCACGATTCGCCCATTACCATGCAGTCTACCAGGCCAGAAAACCACCAACGAAAACATCATATCACCATGCACACATAGTCCCATTGAGACACACCCGCTTCAGACCCATCCAGCCAAGGATAAGGGTGGAGACCATGACTAAGCGCAAGACCACTCGGCTTGGGATTGGCCCATTTTCAAAGGTAAGAAAAAAATAAAAAATATAAAAAATAAAAAAAATAAAAAGCGCAGTTGGTGTAACCTGGAACATTGCACCTGACTTCTGCATCACAAGCACGAGGCCCGAGTGTGTGTGAAAGTGCATATATTGAAGTGTTGGCGACGGGTGTTGAAAACCTCTCTCGCAAGAACAAATGACACATACATAAGAAGGACCAAGGAAAATACAAGTTTATGTTTTCGCAACGCTAAACACACTTCTTTTTCCCCCTCAACGTGTTCCCACTTTGTCTTACATCATTCACTCGCTTTTATTTTCTCCGCTGGTATTAAAATGAGCTCGTATGTATTCAGGCATTATTTCTCGACAAATACATTTTTCATTTTGATGTAAATCCAAACATATTTCCCCGCGTTAATCCCACAGATTAACATTTAAACAAGTTGTATGTTTTATTAAACATCCATAACTCACTCAGACGATTCTAATAATATAAACCTCGCTCGTAGCCTTTATATTAAAGCGCTTTCGGTGGTCGCTTTAACGGTTTAAAACCCTTCACTTACCAGAGAAGCCCGAAAAGCCCGCTATTCTTTAGATCCATTTTAAAAATGGCATCACCTAGTTCTACGCTTGAATGTAATAACGAGCTACACATTTAATAGAACAAAGCAAGAAAGCGAAAGTAGTAAAGGAACCCCGTTTTAATTTCCTCACCAAACAATCACCCACAAATATACATCACAGTGACAATCTATAGAAGCCAATCTCACTGTTTATACAGGACTGAGCATAACTAAGCTCCTTGCTATACACAAATTTCATAAAGCGACCATGAAAAATGCATGTGCCTTTGTTCGCTGGCTCGTAAGAGAAAACATAAAATTTGCATCAAGATCTGGCCTATTAAAGACGAGAAGGTACAAGAGAAGAAATTCCACGCAGCCATCAACCTCTCTTGTCTGTTTGTGTTTATGGCGATATAAATTTAATATTCAAAGAAAACGAAGAGTTAAAAAATTTAATTTTCTCCTCGCATCATCTATATCTAGGTGCAATAAATCCTTGTCTGTCATTTCTCATATACCTCTGTCACTTTTCTCACTCAAAAATTGTATTGTAAAATGGAATCTCCAGACTGCCAAGTCTTTAGGCACCAGTTCAATGAACCAGCGAACGAAAAAATAAAAGGAATGTTTCTCAAAAATAAAGAACCTAAATTCTTTTCAAAAAAAATAGAAAAAAAGTATAAAAAATTGGCAATGAAGACAGGCGACTAAACTTGGCACGCGTTTGATGTTCAAGTGCCTCGTCCGTTGCATAGAATGGTCCACAGGAAAATAGAGGAAAAGTCGTGATACATTTCTTTCCATTGAGCATCAATGCTTTGATAGGTATTGAATGTGCAGCACACTGGAAAATAACTGCCGACCAACTAGGGTAGTGTTGCCTAGCAACCGATGACAGATATAGATAATTCTCTAAAAGGCGGAAAGAAAATATTTTAAATAAAAAAAAAATTCACTCTTTAGTGGTTTGTGAATTTTAAATTATAAAACAAAAATAAATGTTTAAAATTTCAATATGCCTTCATTTAAAATTTAAAGTTTATTTTCTTTACGTCGTTCACATGAACTCATCTCATTTGCACAGTTGAGCTGAACAAACACCAAAAGCTGTTGATATTTTGCAAAAATCCACAATTCAGTCTAACTAATGTGAAACTCTGGTTCATTAAATATTACCGAACACTGCCTCGAGGTTTCTCCAGTCAGTGTTCTTTTAAGCCATATTCATGAAACAGTCGTTATCTTGTTTCGGCGACACAACTCCGTAAACCCACTCAATACCTACATGCTCGTGTTGATGTCTCAATCACAACAAACGAGGCAAATGCATGGATTTCCACTCGCGAACTGTGACATGTCACTTGAATTCTTCTCTTTTTACATCGTTTCGCTACAACGAGTCGAGCACCGCAAACTTCACTAAAATGACATTACCGAGAAAGACCCAGCGGTTGCAATGGTCACAACAAAGAAAGCTGCTCCTTGTAAAGCGCCATTGACAAGAAGATACCCGGCTCAGATTAAGAACTGATGGAGAGAGAGAGAAATGGGCGCCTGGTACAAGGGCATTTAGGAGGATTAGAGCACGAAATCTTCCATCCCCCAACTTGTATCCATGACAACTGAAATTAATTCCACTTTTCTCCCACGTCATGTGCAAAAAGACCATTGACATTCTCACTAAAAAAGAGTGTTGAAAGAACTTTGAAAAAGACCAACTTGGCACGTACACAATTGCAAAAAGGAGAATTGATTGAATCCATCTTCCTCTTGATGATTTTGGGAGTAAATCCTTCAAGGTGTTAATAGTCTGTCCTGCTTTGTCAATGGGAACGTGCATAAATTAGAAAAATATCTCATTAAATGACATAAAAAAGCAACATCAATCTGCCCTTTGGGTTTCAGGATAGTTATCCTACGTTTTCTTTACGAGTTAGAGACTCCTCAAGTTCAGAAGTTAATGCACTGCTCAGTGGATCGCTCGCAGGTGATTACTGGGTATAGTGAGATGGAAGTAACGCTCAAATGGGCTTTTATTGGAAAGTTCAAAGAATATATGGAACCAATCATTTTTCTTGTGCCACTCCTTTGTCTACTTATCGATCAGAAAATGTTGAGGGAACATATTCAAAATGGAGATCCAATTTTTCCCATCATTCAAAAGGTAACAAGGCACTATATTCACTAGATTAAAACAAGCCATAGCTTTTGTTTTCGGCCATAAAAAATTAGACTTACAGTTGTAAAATGAAAGGCGCCTGTCGATTATTTTGATAGTAATATGGAAAAAAAATTTATGTTCAATATGTCTACCTTTTAACTTTTATCTTTCTTTGCCAGGCTCTTAAACATGTCACACTTTAATAGCCTTAGACCTACAATTTTTCAACTCGGAAAAAAATTTACTGCAGTTCTTAGTAAACACCAAGAAAATAGGAGGAAAAAAAATTAAAAGGAGCTTTTTAATAAATATTAAAAAAAAATTATTAAAATATGAAAGAAAGCGACGTAAAGAAAAATTTATGGAAAATTTCCACATCCCTCCTCTTCTTTCACTATACTCATTATTTAGATCATGGTTGGATGATCATGTGTCAATTTCCATTATCTAACAAACAACGAGTAAATTGGAAATCCAAAAGAAATGACGAAAGAAAATATAAAAAATAATTTTTTTTGTTTGGAAAAAAAAAATGTTATTAAAGAATGTTTTCTTTAGAAAAATGAAATCGACGGGCATAAAGGAATTTTTTAATTTTTATTTGAGCTTTGGATTGAAAAAATAAATTATTTCATTAATAACTAGCATGAAAATTGCCCTGAATATAAATCACTGTTAAATGTATAATATATGATTTTTTTTTGTTACGAAATTAGACAACGTGTACGTGTATTGTTTTCAGTACACATAATTCAATTTTCTTTGCAAATTTGCATTTATTTGTAAAACCAATGCCCAGCAAAACCTTGATTATATTCGCGGTAAACAGTTCAGTCAAACAAATCCTACATTTGAAACGACTCAGATTTTTCCAACAGTCTTGGACTTCAAAAAAAAAAAAAAAAAATCAACTTTTTTTGGAAAAAAAAAGAAAAAGAAAAAATCGAAAAAGGAAAGGAGAAAGGCGAAATTACGATGTAATTTTAGATATATTTTCAAGTTGGGAAGGGGAAAAGAATAACTGCGTAGAAGTTTAATAAAAGAAGCAAAAGAGATGTCTACCTAAGAGTAACAACAATCAGGACTGGCTAGATGGGCCGTGATCATGACTCTGCAGGATGTTAGTTGTGTTAAGTTAATTACACCATGAATAACAGATAAGAGGTCATGAGGGCAAGAATTAAAACATAAAAAAGGTCACTTGTACTTACAAAAATATGATTAAAAACTATGATTTAGACAAGAAAAAGCAAATGAGCATAAAATTATTGACGGAAAAAAGCAAGATATTTTCAAACCGTGACATGGGGAGTCGGGGGGGGGGGGGGGGGTCAACGCCTAC
>JAQIXT010000471.1:0-34264 GCA_034700445.1 Stenotaenia linearis
AAACTTTTAACTATTTTTCCTGAATTTTTGAAAAGGGTGGTGTGCCAAACGGCACACGTTGGGCCTCCGAAGGTTAAGTGGTAGGAATGTTATTATTTACCCTAAGTTAATGGTCTTGTAGTTACATGAGTTCAGGAATTCTTTTTACTATGAAAACCCAAAAATTCAATAATCTGAACATACTTTGGTCCCAATTAGTTTGGATAAGCGGGTTCTACTGTATACTAATAATAAACAAACCTGCAATTAATTCCAAGCATTGGTAAAACTTTTTCAATGATACATGGTCGCATACAGCTTTCTAAGTCATTATCACATGGATTACGTTTTGTATTGAGAAAGTGATGCTAAAAATGAAATTTATAAACTAAATGAAACTAATGAACTAATGAATTTATGAAATTTATTTTACTTTTAAGGAAAATTTTTTTATAATAACTTTATTTTGAATTAATATTTTCAATCTATTCTCACTGTATTGTACTTACTTTTTCATAATTAATCCTAACTTCAATTTTAGGTGGAGTGGAGAATACATCTGTGTGATATAGATGATAAGCAATAGGCATGAATGTAATGAACAGCTAAAACAATTTTATTAAAATTATTTTGAAAATAGTATCAAAAGGAAATTCAAATACTTACATTGAAAACTGTTGTATTAAGTTCAATAAGGATGTAGTCGTTGAAATTTCCTAATGAAATTGGAATAGCTGACAAGAAAAGTAATGCAGATAATGGATTAATATAAATTATTAACAAATGCAAATAAATTCAATTTACCAGGATAAATTTTAAACATGGGATAACTCAGATATGGAGAAGAATCAATTGTTAAATTAATACGTGACTTTTTCTGAAAATAATGATTATTAATGATAAGGAAATAATAAAGTAAAATAAAATTACTTTTGTAAAATATGATTCTGTTATGAGATTTTTCTGTGAGAAAAAATTCATGTAATCATCAAAAGTGAAATTTTCACCCCATCTGTTACCATATTTTCTAGACATATTATTAGTATAATCATTAAATTTTTCATAAGATTGAATTTCTATGTAAATAGGTGGGGGAATATCTGCTGCTTTCCCAACGAAGTAAACATTGACTGCAGTTGGTTCTTCCATATAATAATTGACACAATCTGTAATTTGGTAAAGAAAAGCAGTGCATATAAAAGCAAAGATGATGAAAAGCAAAGCTGAAATATTTCTCTGCTTTATGGTAAATTTCTTCATATCTTTTATAAATATAGGCATGATTTCTGCTAATTGTAATTCAGTTATGGTGGTTTTCTGTATGATTTTATTCAGAACATGATTATGTTGGCGAACAAGCATTTTAGCTCTTGGTGATCACAAATTACTGTGATCTATATAATCTGCAAGAAGAAGACTTATTAACAAAATTAAAATTAATTTAATAAAAATTTTAAAAATGGTTTGCCATTGTTGCTACCAGACAGGCAGTTACTCAAGGTGGGTTGGGCAGTTAGCCCCTTCGATGACTGGTATTTTGGTTATGCAACCCGAGCCTAAAGTGTTTGCTCAATTGCATCTGTGTATTTTTTCAGGGTTTTGCAATATTCTCTATAATTTGTGACAAGACAGCAGCATGGGATAAAGTCATGTGCTGCTGTACTGTGTCATATTCTGTGATTATGTGTTATTTTGTTGTACATTACTATGGTCTTTGGGAGCATTGTGGTGAGCACATGGTGATGTGGTTAAACATGTTCTAGTGATCAAGGCAATAAATATTTGCATTTAAGAGTTCTTTTATGGCTCAGTACCTTTTAATACATGGATAATCTGGAAGCTGGCATTGGGTTTTATTTGGTGTGCAGTGGGATTCAGCCGCTTTTCTAGTGTCCAGTGCTAGTCCAAAAGTTAGCTAAGTGTCAGAGGAGGAAAAATGAAAGTTTGGCCCAAAATTATGGTAACCAGGGTTAAGCTAGATTCACACTTGTGTTCACAGTTGAAGTTAACAGTAGAAGTAAGGAGAAGTTAATCGCATTAGTTCACATTTGAGTTAACCCAAGCAAGGATTTTACTATTGATAGTTAGATCGGCCTTGTTATAACTACAAGAGAAACTACGGCTTGACCTTAAGCCAGCCCTAAGCCCAAGGAAAAGAGAGACGACTTGTTGCAACTTTATGGAAGTTTAATCTTCTCCTTTTAGAGGCTCAAGAGCTCTGCTCCAATAATGTACATTTGACTCTTAGGTAACCTCTTATTCTAGGATAACAAAGGTTATGCTTTGAAATGTCTTACAGTGAAAGGCTTAGAAAAGAGGCCTAGACAGCTTAACAAACAAACAATATAACCAAGAACAATAGTACAAATCGGAGAAATAACAATACAAAATGGCCCTAAAAGGCGGTGGCTAATTTATTGATAAATTAAGCACCACAACACATGCAATTTGCTTTGGATCTGACTAAGGTGAATTCAGACATAATTTTCCAAAAAAATTTTTTTGCTGTGAAAGAATATTCTTTTAGCTGAACTAAGACTTTGTTCACTGTTCTTTGAAAGATGAATCCATTTCATCTTTCATTCTGTATTCTGTTGAAACCAGCCAATCACAATTCAGGAAAGAGCACAACTAAGGTGGTATTCCATTACTTAGATCATGTTACTACTGAAAATGTGTGAAATTATGAAGGTTATTAATTATTTTGCCACATTCTTTAATTTTAATAAGAACCCACTACAAAATCAAGGTTAGATTGAAGAAAAATGCAAAATTATTTGAGCTTTATAGAATTTTCTGTTATGTGTGAATCCACATGAGTGTAATATCTATAGTATTGCCAGAATTTTCTTCATAGTGTGAGTTTCTAAGATGCATTGGAATTTCATGTCTATCTCTTTGTGATTCCCCTGGGTACATCGGCATAGGTTATGCCAAAGAGAGCCCAGGTGCCTGCAATTGAGTTGGGTCAGGATTTTTTTATTCTCTTGACTTTTAGCCATGATTTCATATGCTCTCTGGCTTTCTTCTCTTATGCTTTATTGTTTTTGTTTAGTTTATTGTCCTTGGATTTATTTGAAGTTATTGATTTATGTGAAGATTATTGGCTTCGTTAAAAATTTTAATTTGAATAAATATTTCATTGTGTGATAATTTTTTATTATGTGAAGCTTTTGGATGTGTGACAAGTCGTGTATGGTCATACACTCTTAGCAAAAAAGGTAGATAAACTCAAATAGGTACGTAAATGGAGACATATTTTATACCTTTAAAGGTACAAACGATGTCTCCATCATGTACCTTACAAGTTTTTATACCTTTTTTGATGAGAGTGTAGTAGCAGCTTGCGACCTAATGCATTATCTTATCACTGTCTCACTGCCTATCGATGGCCTCTTCACTATAAAGCAATAGGTCTTTGGACACCCAAATTCATTTCATTTGCAATTCATCAGTTTCAAGTGAAATGAGCTCAAATCCCACAGTATGCAATGCTACTACGGATGCTGGAAAGAACACTTTTATCGTATACCATACGAGGGGAAATTCCACCTCCTCTCAGTCGCAATTCCCCAGGATATCTCACTTAGAGTGATTCTAAGGAGAACTCTAAAGCCTACAATTAGGCTACCCAAGTAAAAAAATTCTATAGATTGCTGTAGAATTAGTTCATGAAACTTTAAGTCAATGTTCATAAATTCTGACTTGTGTAACTACTTTTATTCTATAGAATTCTATAGAATTGGTCTATAAAAAATTTCCACAGAATATACACAGCATTCTATAACTTCTAGACAATTCCAAGTTTGTTATTTTTTATTTAATTTACTTCAGTTAATATTTTAAAGATCAACAATGAATAATATAGGAGCTCTTGTTATGCTTTTTTTTACTTGAAAAAATCTCATGATGAGAAAAAATAATTTGCAAAATTCTGTTGATTGCAATATTGAATTCAATTAAAAATCTATAGAATTCATAGAATTTTTTTACCTGGGTGGAGTCACTGTTTTTCTATTTCTTTGGTTTTCTGCTATGGCTTTGTCTTCCACCTGGCATTCGGAAATAAAGGCTTTTCTTTCACTTCTTGGTTATCTTCAACTCTATTTGGAGGTATTGACTTACAGCAAAGATTTTTGACTGGTGTAAATATTGGAGTTGTGTAAAAATTTGATTATATAAAGATTTAAGTCATGAGCTGCTGGCGACCTAAAGCTCCACATATCCCCAATTTCATTCTGAGTCACTATAACTTAATTTTTTTACTTTTGTAAATGTTTAGATTGATTAAGAATTTTGACTTGTGTAAATGTTTGAATTTGTAAGATTTTTGACTTGTGTAAATATTGAATTGTGTAAGATTTTTGACATGTGTAAATGTTTGAATTGTGTGAGCAGTCTGATTAGTGTAAATGTTTGGATTGTGTGAGCAGTCTGATTAGTGTAAATGTTTGAGTTGTGTGAGCAGTCTGATTAGTGTAAATGTTTGAATTGTGGGAGCAGTCTGATTAGTGTAAATGTTTGAATTGTGTGAGCAGTCTGATTAATGTAAATGTTTGAATTATATTAGAATTTTGACTTGTCTAAATATTTGAATTGTGTTAGAATTTTGACTAGTTGGTTAGTTTGATTCCAAGTTTTGACTTGGAAAAATTATTGAATTGGTACACTAAAGATTGATATAAAAATTTTGATAAGTTTTTTTATTGTTTAAGTTTGTTTTGTCATTAGGTCGTTCTCGTGGTCCCCCTGGGTACATCACCTAGTGTGATGCTTGCAAGAGCTTTGATGCTTCTGATTGGTTCAGGGTCATGATTTTTTCTATTGTTCTTGCTAGGTTTATCCTTCCAGCATTTATCATCCTCCCAGCCAAAAGGCCGGCAAGTGATCCAGTGTAGCATGATATTAGTTAAAAAACCGAGAAAATACTACATTTACTTAGCCAAAAGGCTGAGAAGCGATTGGATAGTTATCAATTCTTGTAAGCATCACGATATTGATCACTGGTCACTTTGCGATATTGTAGCGAAACGAGAACGATCCTATTAAAGTATATTGTTGTTCTATTCAAATATCGAAGTCCGATCCCATCAAGAATTGATAACTAGTTATCAATTCTTGATCCCATTTATTCCTAACAAATGGCAGCAGATCGATAGGTTTTGGAGATTCAGATGTTTTAGAGAATTCAAAATCAGATGTTCTGATAACGTTCTTTTGGATAAAATACTACCAACACGGTCAAACAAATTGGAAGTAGATAATCCGAAACTAACGTGAACCGATCAAAATGACTGAAGAAAAGAAGAAACGAGATTTCAAAGTTTATACTCCAAAGTGTGACGAAACAATCTACCAGGAATGGGCCTACATCACCAAGATGTAGGCCCATTCCTGATAGTTTGTTCCATTAGTTCCTGATTTTCGAGTATCATCAAGATGGTACTCGAAAATCAGGAACTAACGGAATGTATCGAAAATGAAATGGAAGCGCGTAAATAGAAGATGCGGAATACGAGAAAAAAACCAAAAAGAATATTTGAAATGGCCCGTGAAAGATAGCAATGCGAAATTGATCGTTGCAACATCAATTGATATGAAATTGATTAAGTGTTGTGGACAGTTAGAAACAACTAAACAAATCTGGGACAAATTCAAAAAGTCTTATGCTGAACAGAATGAAGCATTTCGACAAAAAGCAAGGGAAAAATTGATGGATATTCACGTCGGAACAAGGGAAAATTACCTCAACCATGCCACACACCTTGTCTTGCTGGATATTAAGGCCATTAACAGACTAAGATATCTAAATACCATGGCTTTCCATGGACAACCTTGGGAAAAGAAGTTTTAGTGTCCTTGTGGTGCCGAATTTGTTTTAAATTCGCACCGGCCTGTCTCTTTATAAGGAACAGATAAATAAACTGTTAAAATATAAATTTTATTATGTTTTGTCAATAATTCTTGGACACAATACATTTTACATGTATTGTGAAAACTTTGATGTATTTTTGGTGGGTTTTTGCAACACGTTTTTGATGGTGTTGCATTTTCTTTGGGAAATTGTTATATTTTGTACTGTGTTTTATTTGGCACAATACACTCTGCGTGTATTGTGCATTATTGAGTTAAATCTGTGTTTTAGGCACGCTCAGTGCCTAAATATTGGATTAATGAAGCACTTTGCTTCATGAAATGTTGTGAAATTACACTTTGCGTGTAATTTCACTGTTTTAGGGTTAGTTCTTGATGCTTGTGGGTTTCATGCTTGTGGGTTTCATGCATGCGACATGTATGAAATAATGTGAGATTGAAGCGTATTGCTTCAATCTACTATTTAATTGTTTAAATTACACATGAAGTGTAATTTAAACACTTTGGGGCAAAAATACGCTTTTCCTGCATTGCTCATATGATTCACGTTTAGTGAATCAGAGCAATTAAAGGGATTAGCGAGGTGGTGGGTGACTCCATCTTTTCGCAAGCTCCTCCCTAAAGGGATAGTGGGGACCGTTCAATTCCGTTATCAGAGAGAATCAAAGAGTGGCCAATAACTTCTCTTGGCGAGAAGTTAGTAACCAAGTGTGTCTCCTGTATCCAATACCTGGGTATATAAGCAAGTGAAACACTTGCCCCCACACAGAATATTACTTTTGTTAGTCTCAGATTTGGAAACTTTAGGTCGAGATACTCCCTTCTTTCTAAGCCTTAGACACTTGTCTTGCTGTACACCTGTTTTACAGAGAGACCCCTCTTTTGAGTCTTGCTGCATGCCAATTGCGTGCAGAGGGACATTTTTCTCTGTCTGGCCTCACCCCCATTTGGGTGAGGATAGACCCTTTGCCACACACCAAAGATTGAGATATCTCGTCGGCCGTGTGTGGACGCCACCGCAACAAGCACCTAAGCCGCTCTGCACAGTGCACTTGTGACGCCCGAGCCCTTCGAGCCTCTCGCCCACGAGTGGGTAACAACTAAGCAAGCAAAACTACCCCTAGACACCACGGTCCTAGGAGAAACAACTTAAACAACTAAAAACAACTTATTGGTAAATATATCGAAGCGATTGTGTTAGATTTCTAACGTATCTTTAGAAATTGCTCTTTAAAACTCTTCTTTCATTTGGGAGTGTAAAAAACCCCTGAATAAAATACTTTGTTTCTCAATTCTTTTTGTATCGTTTTCTTTGGCCATCGCTTTGGCCAAACATGCAAATTTAAGCGTTTCACATGCCTGAGAGTTAAAGAAACCACAGTTACGACATCTTTATCAGTTGCATGATTCAGAACTTCTGAGTCGATACTGCAACTTTAAAGTAAATGGAAATTAACGGTTGTAATAAGTGGCATGAGTTATTGAGATAATTAAAGAATTCTCCATCAAGTGATGACCAAAACCCAAATAAATGAGTCTGTTAGAGATGGTAGCTATTCCTTGCACCAGACATGATGGATATCTTGGAAGAGGTATCCATCTTTTGGTCTGCCTCCTTGAGAAGCTTTGGGAATGTTACTTGATAATCCAAATAATCCAGCCAACAGTACAGCCTTCACCACAGCATATAAAGGATAATCCTACTTATATTAGATTTCCTTGAGAAGTTATAGGAGGTTCATTTAAACCAGGACCTCTGGACCAAATTCACTAAACTAAATGTGTGAAATCCTCACAAATGCACTAAACCAAACACTTCTTGATTATACAACAAGCTCAATTTTAAATCAAATCAAATCAGTTTCAATAAACCATATTCAGTATCAGTTTCAGTCAGGGTAAGGTTTATATAATTTCCCTTCATGATAAAGAAAAATTATGGGAAAGGAGAAGAAAAATTCTCACTTCAGCCAATCATACTGACCTGTGGTTCCTTAGGTAATGTACCGCATAAGTGATGATGGATCTCTAGTGGTGATGGATACACGTTCTGTTAGACTTAACTGTGAATTATGTCTGAAATTCTGTTAAGTGAATTCTCAATATGATCCTTAATATGATCAGAGAATCGTGATCTACGACCCTAAATTAGTTGGGTTGCAAGCAAAAATACAAATAATAAATATTTGTTTGATTTATTAGGTAGTTACACTTGGTCGCTATGATGACTAGCAGTTATTGCATAGTTGCCATTCCAACCGTCACACTGGAGAAATATGTAAATTACCTTTCAAATATTCATGTCTGCCTTCTCTAGTGAGTACGGCAAGTTATTTATTAGTTTTTTTAAATTTTTTATCAGTTTTTTATTATTGACCCTACACGTTTGTTTGACAAGTTGTACTACAAATAAACTATTGAAGCATGATAACTAACAATAGGTTTTCATGTTCAGTGTTTACCAATAAGTTGTGTCATGTTTATTAATACTGTCCATTTTATGCAAAAAACATGTTTTAATTATTTTTATTGACATGCAAATAAATTTATTCGGTTAAATTCACAAGGCTCCAGGAGAGCTTCCTGGAGAAATCCATGTGGTGGCGCTATGGTAGAGCCTGTTGCGTACTTTACGTCATTATAGAGATAAAATAAGATATTGAGGGGATATTGTAAGGGCACGTGACATGCACTTGCGATTGTCCAAGTATATAAGGGACATGCAAATCATTCACTGACCACTTTGCCCAATTGTAACCGACCAGAAACAGAAGAGATTAAACAGATTGTTTTACAATACAGGTCGAACCTCATTATTACGAACTCGCTTATTGCGAATTCCTTGTTTTAACGAATTTTTTTTTAAAGTTTGGTTGGATTCCTATCCATTCATTCAATGTTAAAAAAATCGGATATTACAAACTCTCGATATTGCAAACAGATTTGATGGTTCCTTCGAGTTCGTTATATCGAGGTTCGACCTGTAAAAGAGTTCATTTATTTCCATATATCCAACAGCGCCACCATTACAAGACTGAATAGAGTATAAACAAAATTATGAAATGAAAAAACTGAATTCTCGCTGTGGTCGGTTGTCTAGGGGTTTTTTTCTAATTCCTCGAAATTTATTATTCTTTTCCTACAAAATTTTCAACAAATAGGAATTTAAAATACAGTAGCCGTCATGAAGTGACCTTTATGAATTGATCAGTTCTGGTGTAGAAATTTATGTCGAAATTTCGAGATAAAAAAATTTTCACATCATGGCGTCTCTCAGCCACCGTAAAATACTGAAATAAAATACTAGTTAAAAGTATTTTGAAAATACTAAAATAAAATAGTATTTGGTATTTTCAAAATAAAATAATATTTTTAAAATACTATTTTGCCAACACTGAATACACTCTAAATTTCCAAGAATATGGGGTAAAATTGTTGCACCAGTTTTATTACAAACTAAATTTCTTGATAATTGTTTTAACGATTAAAATAAATTTTCAGATAATTTTCCCTGATTATTAAAATTTTACCATCTTACCATTCTTCCTAGTGATACATAAATGTACTTGATACTTAAATTCCTGAGTACTTTTTAAATAATATCAAAGTATTGTTGAGCATACCAGTTAAAGCATTAAACAAGTACTAAATGTTATCTACAGTATTTTAATAATTTGGAGATTTTAAGCAAAAAGTATACAAAATTACCTGATAAGGAATGACCACATCTTTTCACAGGTTGCTGACATGAAATTAACAAAAACCGTCCTCAAACTAACACAGGTCTTGTTCCTTAAATGATTGCCTCTGAGCTAATTTACCCACATAGCAGTCTGTAAACAGGAAATCACATCTAAAAATAGATTAAGAGTTTCCCCAGTTTCTCCCATGGCTTTAGGACTTGTGCAAAAAATATATATTTTTTTTAAAATAAATTTCTTCAATAAAAACAATTATCTAACCAAGTCTAAACTTTCAAAATAGGCGCTAAGAATTCAAAAAAAATAAACCAATCACAAATTTTGCAGCAAATTGAAAAAAATCCATTGACAGACGGCAGCACAATATGTGTCATGGCGCTATCCACCATGAATCTCCTCGGTAAGCTCGTGCGATGAAGAAAATACAAATTAAACTTAATTAATTAATAATAAAATCAATGGCTGCCAATATATTTCGCTCGCTACGAGTACAGCGCGTCATATTAACAGCAATCAATGGACGAAAATATCAGAAATATACGAAAACACGCGAAAACTCGACTAGAAAAGTGCAAACTCTTCCTCAGGTACCAACTATCAACTTAAAAAAATTATTCTTTAATTTATTAATTTTTTTTTAATTAAAAAAATCATTTAGGATCTCAGAAAACCACAAAAAACTTTTCTCTCTGACTTGAATCCCAGTTTGGCGCAACACAACGATTGGTTTGAGCGACTGCGAGTAGTTTGGAACAAGAAATCGATTGGCAATGAAAAAGTGTGGCATTTCATCAAAAGAATTTTACGTACTTCCAGCGATCCGTACCGAACTGCTTTATATTTCGTGCTGGAAAGCGAACAAATGAAAATCAGGGGCAGCTATGGATATTTGAGTGACTCGGTTGTGCAATGTTTTCGAGATTGGTTGAAAAATAGTGGAAATTTTGTGGAAGTTAAACCTGAAGTGCAGAAGGAGGCATTCGAGGCTGTGAAAGGGTTGAGAAGGAATTATTTGGTCACGTGCGTTGTGGAGGTTTTCAGGTTACACGAGGTTGGGGAGAAGTTTGTTGGTGGAGTTAGAGAAATGGTGGAAGAAGGGAGATATGGGTCTGCGTGTTTGTTGACGAGTTTGTTGAAGATTCAGGAGGAGTTTCATGTTTCTGAGGTGAATATGAAAAGGTGTTGTGTTCGGAGTACTGATAGGGGTAGTGGAGATGAAATTAATAATTTATTTTTGATTTAAATGGGTTTGTTGTTGTTTTGGGCTGATTTATAATTTCAACGATGCAAATGAAGTTGAAAAATAATGTCAAAAAAGTTGACCAAGTCATAACTACAATGTTGTAATTCGAATTTGACTTTATATCAATCAATAATTATCTATTCAGTTTTTAGTTCCTCTACTACTTCAAAACAAAATATTAAACGTGCAGTTGTATCTCAACGACTGTCCGGAAGAACAACAAGAAAAATTTTTGAAAATTTTAGATGATCTGTGTTTGAATCCAGACTATTCACGGCAGTTAGCAGAGTAACATTCTAATTTATTTTAAAAATTTGTTTTAAGAGTAATTTATATTTTTTATTAATTTTAGAAAACTACAAATTCCTGAATCAGAAATGTTATCTCAAAATGACCTGAAAAAAATCTGCAAGAAGTTCGCTAAATTATATAACTCATCGCCCGATATCTGCCCTGGAGTTTTTCACAGGAGTAAAGTCGCTACTTTGAAGTTTCTTTTGGATAGAAAATATAGTGAAGGAAACATAGGAGATGAAGCTTGGGAAGAAATGATAGAGGTTATACATTTTAAAGTATATTAGAGTTTGCGAAGAACAAAATATTTTTTTAACTGAGGGGTTTGACATGGTGGAAATCTCGTACAGACCTTGATTTTGATTTATAAATCAACGGAAATCAGGAAATCAAAATTTAAGCATAAAAAACAAAGGAAATTATTTTATTTGGAATTACGCTTTTTTAACGTGTATGTTGATTCACAAAATTATTCATTTTGTTTGTTGACTAAGCTTTTCGACAACTCTCGTTGTCATCATCAGGTCTCGAATCAATGTCTCGAATCTGATGACAACGACGGTTGTCCAAAAACTTAGTCAACAAACAAAATGAAAATTTTGTGAATCAACATGCACGTTAAAAAAGCGTAAAATTCCAAATAAAATTATCATCCGGTGTATGTGTACAAACCTTAAAATAAAGGAAATTATGGAATGGAAATCAAATGAAATTAAGAAATCATGGAAATCCATGTGAATCAGTGGAAATCAAGAATTGATCTACAAATCTGTATAGATTTTTGATTAGTGTCGAACCCCTGCTTATAACTTATAAATTTCATGTTAATTATATAAATCTGGGAGAGTTATTTGCAATTATTTATTTTAAAAATTATTTTTTTTCCATTTTACAGTCAACTGTTAAAGATGACATTAGTCTACAAGTTCAACTCTGTTTTCTTTTACTTGACTGTGGTGACACAAAATGTGCTTTGAAGTGTGCGATGAAATATAAGATACCAAAGGATCAATTACCAATTTCTGTAAAGACTATTCTAGATGAATATGAAAGGTAATAGAGAAAATAAGAAAAAACTGAAAAATTATGTTTATTTTTCTTTTAAGAGAAAAGGATGAAAATTCTGAAGAAAATGTAAACGAAAGTGAAATTGAGGTTGACTTTCACACACTGTCTTTACCCTACTCATCAATTACTTTTATCGATACTAAAAAGAAATTTTGTGATATGATAGAAGCACTTCAGGTAATTAAATCTTAATTAGTTTATGATATATTACCAATTACTGCTCTGGCTTTTGTTTTCCAAAGAAATGTCAAAAGTTTGGAAATCATAACTTTTCTGAACTAATAAAAGCAAAGACAAATCCATAATCTTTTTAAAAATGTTCAAAAATGCCTGTAATCAATAAGTTGTTTCTTAAATTTCATTACTTTATTTGAATTTGTGATTGCATTGATTAATTGAGCATAATTTATTTTGTAAATACAGTAGACACCGCTTATTGTGATCACGGTTAATGGAATCAATCGGTTAATGTGATCACTTTGACAAAGTACAGACAGATGGCAGTTTTTTATTGAAAAATTATCGGTTATTGTAATCATTTTTTCAGTTATTGTGATCATTTTTCATCCAAATTTGACTTTCAGCAGCAAATTTGGTTCAAATTAAATTCTAATCTTGTACACTTTGGCAACAGAAAGTGAAATTGCACTCAAAAAAATATTTTTCTTTATACTTAAGGTCTATTAAGTGGAATAAAATTTTCTTTTAAGTTATTAAAAGTAGTGCAACAACTATTGATAGTGTAGAAAGAGACATGATTTGATCAATAATGATTCAAAATCATTTTTTCTTTATAATAAGAAATTAAAATTTACCAAACACCTTTAAGTTTTGAATTTTTAACATATTAATGGAAAACAATGGTAAAAACTGTGTTTTTGTTTTTTCCGCTAATGGTATCAATCGGTTATTGTGATCACAATAAGCGGTGTCTACTGTAATGTACTGGGAGCACTTAATGGTAATGTATGGTATAATTAATTATTTCCACTCAATATCATTATAGACTTTAAAATTTATAGGATTCCGATATCATTGGCTGTGATTGTGAATGGAAATTACGAGCAGAATCAAAGTATGGTTTGATTTATACTTTTTGTACAATATGAACTGTCATAATTTGCTTTTAAATTTAGGTTATCTTTAATTCAAATAGCAACTAGAAATGAGATATTTTTGATTGATCCATTGATATTGGGTACTAGTCATTTAGATTTAGTTAATAGAAATTCAGAAATTGATTCAGGAGACTATCGGTCATTATTGGGCGTATTTGCGGATCCATGTATAAAAAAATTAGGTATTGTTTGAGATGATTATTTAGGTCTATTTTTTGATTGTGTTTTGTTTTCTGGTAGGTTTTTCATTTGATTTTGATTTGAAATCCCTGGATAGGTGTGTTTCACACGAAGAAATGGGATTTGTTCGAAAAACTGACAATTTATTAGACCTTCGTGAATTGCTGATCAAAGTAATGATGTTATAGAGTTGAGACAATCCAGCTAAAGAAATCTAAAGATTATCTGCAGATTTTTTTTTAAAAATTAGAAATTTTTTTGAAGTTTTTCTTGGCCAATTTTTGTAGATTTTTTTTACAGATTTCTACAGTTTGAATTCAAAATCTACTGAGTGTCTGTAGTTTAATTTCGAAAAAATAAATATTATACACATTTTCTTCGGTTTTCGAAGAAAATCTGCAGAAAAACTTTAGAAAAACTGCAAATTGGCCAAAAAACTGGATATTTAGTATAATTTTTTTAGCTGAGGAACTAAACAAATAATGAATTTTTCCTGAATTACAGATAGAAACCAACTACCCACAAATTCTTCCACGCAATTTTCCAACAAGTCGAAGACGCCTGTCTGACCTGGTAGAAATTTGTTTGGGAAAAAGACTTGACAAGCGAGAACAACTGTCTAACTGGGACAACCGGCCTTTACGCACATCTCAAATCGAATACGCAGCACTAGATGTATTTTGTTTATTGGAAATATATGATGTGCTCAGCAGTAGAGCCAAACAATTCGGGATCGATTTGGACTTGTTGGCAAAAAACCATATTTATACTTCTGGTGACTTTAAAGTGATTATGGATTCTTCTTTGCAAGAAATTGCTTATGAGCTGAGCATTATGGGAGTTAATGTGAAAATAAGCGGAAAGAAAAAATTGTTGATTGACGCCATTACCGAAGATCGAGTGATGATTACATCGAAGCCACCTTTTGCAAATGTAATTTTCTCACTATTAACCATCGCTCGAGGTTTATCAATTCCCCTAAGCAAAATTCAACAACGGCGACCATAGTTGATAAAATATTGATTTATCGATGTTTGATTAATTCGGGGTGGGTTTCATGACGGTGGATTGGGTCACGAATAAATGACTGATTGGAGGCACGGATGTCATTGGGTTTAGGCCTTTATTCACCAGTTTGTCCCAAGTCAATCCTGCCCCAAATCCCTTATCTACTCAACAAACGCCTGCCCTGCGGTCAGGGATGGTTGCCCGTCCCCAGGCCGCGGAGCCCTGAAACATTGGTTACCCGATATAACGTTACTTCTCTCTTCAACCCATTCCTTTCGGGGTTACAGACGGTCGCGGCTGGAACCAGATGATCGCAGCCAGATCACACGTCTTCACCCTTCCGTGTCTGGTGAACGACCCTCTGGCCAACTCTCGTCGCCCCTTATTCCCCTGTCGCGTGACCAGAAGTCACGCGGCCCACGTGGACACGTCTCGACAAGCTGTGACGCTTCCGGGGACTTGACCACGCCTTCTAGTGGCCGGAGTAGTGGGATCCCACTGCCCCGGTCACAAATTTTTTTATCAATATTTGCTCGATATTTATTGAATGTAGATCATAGAAATCTGCAGAATTGTAAAAGTACATAAATATTTGGAACAAAAAAAGAGAAATTTGCAAAAATTCAAGAAAAAGTTGCAAAATTGCTGAAAAATGCAAAAGTTCATTAAAGTTGCAATAATTTATGAGAAATTTGAAAAAAATTCAAGAAAAATTAGAAAAATTTAAGAAATATCTGGAAATTTTAACAGTTTTGTAAAAATTCCGTTAAAAAAATAACAAATATTTATAAAGCTTATAATGATCTAGGCCACATTAACTTAATTGTGCTACTCAGGCTGCATTATTTACCAGCAGTTAAATGTCCATTCCAAAATTTTATATCTAAGATTTATTAACATTTATAATTTTATTAATTTCTTATTTTTTTATTTTATTTAGATAAGTCAATATTTAGAGCCAGACATGTGGTACTGCATTGACAAGACATTGCCAGTTAAAGAACAAGCAAAGGAAATAATAGATTTTTACAAAGTTCAAATCAGTTCTGCAAAAAATAAAAATGTAATAAAATAAATTAAATAAAATTGTATTTTATTTTCGACAAAGTTAAACATGAGTAAATTTGTACTGAAAAAATACAATTATTACACAATACTAATGCTTTTTCAGCACCCAACATTTCAATACTAAAAGTAGGGGAATCCCCTTAATGACTGTTTACAGTTATGACGTCATTTAATTCAAAATTTCGTTACTCACAGAACAAACCCAAAAGCATTTCTTCCAACAAAAAATAAGTAAAAACATCAATATTTTATTTTCTTTCCAATTCCCTGAAATTTACAAAAATAAATAAAGTCATTACTTTAAAATTAATATTTTTAAACCTATGAAATATCCGCAGCACACGGTACTGGTCTGCACTTAGCTTCCCCAATCTCGGCTCGATACATCAACGGCCGTAGGAGTCGGCTGTGTGACATATCGGGCGGATGGTTTCGGTTTACGGAACCAACAACGCGTTATTTTTCGTACAAATTGCTACTAACAACTCATCAACCGGACATAAATTGAAGTCAATTTGCCAAATTAATCAACTGAAGTAATTTATTAAGTCTGAAAATCGTGCAAAAATTCAAATTTAAACAAATTCCTTTGATTTTTAACGAGAATTTGTCATCACATTGTTGGAAAAAGGTGAGAAAAAGTTGTTAAATACAGAAATTTTTATGCAATGTCATTTAAAATGACAGTGGAAATAAGTTCACGCGCTGTTGCTTGGTAACGTGACGTTTCGGTTTTGGTTTCGATTTCTGTTGTTGGGGATGAATACCATGAATTTCATTTTTATTTAATTTGAATTTAGTTGCACGTGATTTTCTTTGTGTTTGTACTTTTTTGTTGTTGTAATTCGATGTTGAATCATGTGATGGTTTCATTTTTGCAGGTTGGGCGTTGAGTTCAGGTGATAAACAAAGCGAAGGTCAAAGGTTGATTGAAGGAAGTTTCGGGTTGTGCAGGTGAGTGAGCTTTTTTTTAAAGTGGGGTAAATTGTTTTATAGTGGAAATTGTTTTGTGCGTTACTCCTTCCACTCTTTTTATTGATTTGTTTCATTTATAAAATAGTGGGTGTTTAGTGTGTGTAGACACCTGGTGGTAGAATTTAATATTATTGATTAGAAGTGTTTACTGTGAAATAGCTTGCATGATATTCCATTAAATTTAATTGTATTTTTGTTGGGAAAAAGAAGTAATGGATTTTTATGGTTTAAGCGTAACTCTAATTGAATTTCATTGATTTTTCATTGCTTAAGCTTAAATCTTATTGGATTTCATTGATTTTCTATTCCTTAAGCCTAAATCTCATGGAATTTCATTGATTTTTCATATGCTAACCCTAAATTTCATAGATTTATCATTGTTTAGGCCTAAATCACATTGAATTTTATTGATTTATTATTGTTAAGGCCTAAATCTCATTGAATTTCATTGATTTATCACTGTTTAAGCCTAAATCACATTGGAGGTTATTGAATTTTTTATTGTTTAAGCAAAAAAATTTCTGAACCATTTTGAATTTTGCATAAATTTCTTTAAATTTTCACATTCTACGCGTAAATTTCATTTAGAATTATTAAATACATGAGTTTCCTCCCTACCAAATCTTAAAAAATTGACTTCTTATACAACAAACACTGCACTGATGGCACTTAACCCTTCTAATGAATCATCATTCTCACCTCACAGTTCATCATGGCGAAACGAGGCTACAGCAAAGACTTCCTCCGCCAACAGCACAACACTGATTCACATCGAGGCGGAAACAGAGGAAGATCAAACCGCAGAGGCGATGCCAACAGAGGAAACAGAAGTGCAAGTGCGCACACAGAATTCCTATTCACAACTGAGGATTCACTGAGAAGAACATCCTTCAGTGGGAGTAACCAAAGCTTGGCCAGCAACGACAGCTACAACAGGGAAAGAAAAAGAGGACGTGGCAATGGTCAAGGAAGGGGAGAAGATCGAGGAAGAGGGGAAGGCCGAGGAAGGGGCGAAGGCCGAGGAAGGGGCGATGGTCGAGGAAGAGGCGAGGGTCGGGGAAGAGGTGATGGGAACGGGCGAGGCGTTCACCATTCGGGTCCGAAATACGACGAACAGGGTTGTCGAAGAGATGTTAAACCAATTAGGTACCGTATGCAACTTGTGGTCCATCCAATTAATTGGGTCACACTGGTACCAATTATGCAAAGTTTATATAAACTTATTTACTAAGCAATCAGTGGTATATTTACCTGTGATCGGACGAAGCGGCCACTTGGGTGTCTATGAGGATCCAAAGATGTTCTGGAATGGGCCTTGTGTGATCTGCTTCACTGCATGTGGAATGCAGCTGAACTTTTGGCGAAAAATGTTTAAATTTTGATCAAAAACTTTTTATTTTTGCCAAAAGTTTTGAATTTTTGGGCATAAAGTTGAAATTTTTACCAAAATCATTAAATTTTTGGCCAAAAATGTTGATTTTGATCATAAATATTAAATTTTTGGTTATAAATGTTGAATTTTTGGTCAACATTTACTAAAATTTTCTAAAATTTGATTTTGCCCAATCCGATTCCTCCCCTTCTCATATACGAAACAAGGGCCCCCAAATCATTGTACTGATAAGAGCCTTCAGATCCATCACTAAGTAATAAAAATAATTTAATGAATTCTGGGAGAGAGACGATAACATAACTTTAATGTTACAGCTAAATCTGTACCAAGTAAATGGCACAGTGTCTGAAATTATTGCAGCAAATTTTGGTTATCTTCTTGATTGCATTTTGTATCATAAAATTGGTCTATTATAGGAAGTATTTTTTGATGTCATTGTGTGCGTTGAATGCTGATAATGATAACAAAAATTGATAACTACTTGCCTTGGTGATATTTCTAGCCAATGAAAAGAAGGCCAAGCTTGTAGCATCCTTTCATCTGAGCTGTTTTGCTATTTTTATAGGAAGTTTAGTGATTAATTTTGACAAAAAATTGAGTATTGCGAATAATTGATTTCCTGGATTATACCGCTCCTCAAACGTCATCAAACGTCGGCCAATTGGAAGCAGAGAAATGTTTGAATTTGACCAATCACATTAGCACTGGAGCCTAAGAGGGAAAAATTACACTGATTATACTTTTGGCCAACTTTAAACGTTTGATTCGTGGTATAATTTCCCGAATACCACTCGTGAACAGAAGATTATCTCATAATTTTTCCTCGTTCTCCACGTTCACCATGCTAGAGCTGGCTGTAAATCACATGGAGAACTCGGAAAAATTATCTTGATAATCTTCTGTTCGCTCGTGGTATTATATGTGATAATCCGCATAAACAAAAATCTTGTGTGTTAAACCTGCAAATATGAAAATACACAAGTAAAAGTGATAAAAGAAAACAACAAAAATTTATTACTCTGCGTTACTCTATATTCTAAAACTTGATGAAAAATTTCTGACACCTCTTTCTTGCAGGTATCACCAGCTTCAAGAATTGCTCAAGAAAGAACCGACTGAAATCGTCATCATTTTGATGGATCAGGCCAGCGGCTTCGAGGAACTATTAAACTCCTCTAGCATCGGCATTAAAATGCTGGTGGATGTCCTCAAAGTCCTGGACAGAGCTTTTTCAACTGCACTCCATCACCACAATCAGCATGGCCTCATGGGAATGTTGCTGGTGTCCAAATTCTTCACGCTTACAACAACAGCTCTCTTCAGTAGAGAAATTTCCACTAATTTGGACCTTTTCCTCTACTTGACTAACGTTTTATACGTTTTTCTCGATAAAATGCCAGATTTGACCTGCGAGGAACTTGAAAAGCATGCACGAGCATGCGCAACAGCAGCTGCAATGCAAAGGTGATTTTACTAAAGTCGAAATAATATTTACAAATATTGACAGATTGCTACACAATTTGAAGCTCATCTATAGTCATATTTGTCTCCAAATGAATCTGCAAAGACTAAATTCTCGTAATATATACTCAGTAATGGCCTTCACATGCTTGCTATCTATAAGTAACGGTCGGACCCGCCAGTAGCGACCTCGGCTATAGCGTCAACCCGCTTATAGCATCACGTTTGGTGCGGTCCGGCCAAAAAGGTAGGGTTTTCTATGCTAAATAAATCGGATGTAGCGTCAATTCTTATAGCGATTGTCCAATTAAGAGGAATTTTGTCCCATATAAGCAAAGAAAATCTTGCTTGTTTTGGGATTTGATTCCGTTCTTTAGGATTTGTCCCAAATAAACAGCTGTCCTGATTAACCGGCGTCCCAATTAAGCGGAATCCACTGTATAAGCAAACTGATTCCACTCAATTGTTGGTTGAGGGTGACAATTCCTCAAACCATCTTTGCCTCAACCTACGTTTGCCTTGGACATACACACTCAGCAAAAAAGGTATAAAAAGTCACATAGGGATATATATGAAGACATTCTCATACCTCTAAAGGTACAACGCACGTCTCCATTCACATACTTTATGGCTTTTTATACCTTTTTGATGAGAGTGTAGAATTAGCTAGTTACAACTGAATTAAAATGAATATTTTCTCTATTTGCAGAGTTGATAGCGACGTTCTGGTCAGAAGCCAAGATCTGCTCAACAAGATCGAAGCGATGCAAGAAGAACAGAAGAACGAGAAGATCCGCAAGCGGAAGGTCGCATTGGATTACGCCAACTACAACGACGAACCACCGGAAGACTTCAGGGAAATTGCACCAACTCCGTCCATAGAAGAGATTCGGTTGAGGGGAAGACCCTTCTTGAGACCAAATATCGTCGAAGGCGCCTACAAAGACGCCAATCACTATCTGGACGTGCAATTCCGTCTTCTGCGCGAAGACTTCATTTCTCCATTGAGGGCTGGCATTGCTGAGTTCCTCTTTAAGGACAGGGTCAAGAGTATGAACCCGAAGGATAAAAAGATAAGGGACATCCGGTTGTACGAAGAGGTGAAGATACTGGAGCCGAAGTACAGCAAGGATGGAGTTTTTTATCACATTCAGTTCAAGAGCGAACAGTTTAAGAGGGTCAAATGGGAGATTTCGCGGAGACTTATATATGGGTCGTTGGTGTGTTTGTCGAGCGATAAGTTTGAAACGGCCATTTTTGCTAGTGTTGCTGACAGAAAAGCGGAGGATTTAAAACTTGGGATTGTTACCGTGAAGTTTGAGGATGATTTTGAGGTAAAGAGGAGAAATAGTAAAATTTTGAAGAGTTGTTTTTGATTGGATAGAATTGCTTGTTGAATACCAAATTATTACAATTGGATTTCGATATGAAATAATTAGCTTCAATTAGAACCAATTTCAGCAGTTAAATTTTCCAATAATCTAATTATTCACAATGGAAATTTTAGACTTGATTTTGATTTGATTTGCATTTCTTTGAATTTTTGGCTTTTTGGCCTAAATAACATTGAGTTTTCGAATTTTGAGTCTAAATTTCATTTAATATTTTTGACCTCAAGTCTTGAATACTTTAAAAAAACACAAATTCATATATTCACATCATATTTTCCAATCAAAAATCAATATCTTCATCAACTATACAAATTACATTCAAATTCATCAATTCCTAAAACCATTTATTTCTTTATCTAGATGCGGAAAGAACTGACCAAAGGCGAACTATCCGCTGAATACATAATGGCCGAATCCCAAGCGTACTTCGAGGCATACAGACACGTCCTGAAGGGCCTGCAAACCTACAACAACGAAAACCTCCCGTTACAAGATTACATAGTCCACGTGCAACGCCACCGCGAGCCCCCTCGTTATCTGGACCGCGAAACAACCTACGACTTCTCGAGCATAATAAAAGACCAACCCGAAGATCCGCAGCCAGAAGACCGAATACTCGCCGGGACTTTGGGACTTCCTGCTCTGACAAGACTCCAGACGCTACACGAGCGACTAGAAGAACTCCGCGCTCGGAGCCCCACCAATAGAGTCCCGGTGGTGGACATTCGAGCTTGGCCGTCGTGCGACAGCCTCGGTTTGGACGAATCCCAACGCGCAGCGATGCATTTGGCACTCAGTTCTGCATTGGCGGTCATTCAGGGACCGCCTGGGACCGGGAAGACGTACGTGGGATTGAAAATAGTGAAGATGTTGTTGAGTAACAAGCACATCTGGAGGAGTCGTGGAGAAGCCAATCCGATATTGGTCGTTTGTCTGACCAATCACGCGCTTGATCAGTTTCTCGAAGGGATGATCGGGTTTACGCAAAATCTCATAAGAGTTGGTGGGAGGTCGAAGAACGAGACGTTGAAGAGGTTTAACTTGAGGTGGATTCAGGATCGGATGTCGTATGAGAGGAGACGAGAGAGGTAACCGGTGATTGGATGCTCGTGATTAATTAATTTTCTAATAATTTATAAATTTCAGGTATATTCACTCGAGCGTCGAACAGCGAAACGTCAAACTGCGAGTGCTGAGACAGAAAATGGAGATAGAGAAGCAGAAAGGATTGTTGCTGAATGCTCGAATCCTTCACGAGCAAGCCCTGGGGGGCTTGAGTGGGCATGACAAAAGATTAGTTGAATCTTTGACCGAAGGATTTATCGATAACTACGGTGTGAATCCGGCTGGTCAAGTGTGGTGTCCACGATCGTTTCTGGCAACTTGGCTCGGATTGCTGTTGAATGAGTTTGTGGAAGAGTATGAACTCGATGAATTCTTGCATGATGATATATCTGATTTCCAGGTGTGGTATTATTGATGATGTCATAAAATCAAATGTCCAATAAGACAAACTCAACTCTATTTTCAGGTCGTCGGGGCTAAAAAGCCGAAACTCACGCCTGATCTCCCACAACCAGATTTTAATCTACTAGCCGAAGCCGAAAATGATAGCGATGAAGATCTAATCGATGTTGAGGACGAAATAATGGCTGCGAATCGGAACCGACAGCTGGAGGCGGATGAAATCGAAGAAGTCGAACTTCTAGACGTTCCCAAGCTAAGATCCGACGATTGGAGCGTCGAAATCGAATATCTCGAAGATCCAAACTACATATTGATCTTACAAAACAATTATCAAGTCTTAGTGGATGAACACGGAGAGCAAACTATTGTTCCAGAGAGGCTGGATAGAGAAATGTATCAGATGTATCGGCAAATGGGAAGCGCACGCAAAATCATTGCTAAGAGAGAATTGGCCAGAGTCGAGAAGATGGACGACCTCGAGGTGGGACGTATACGAAACGTGTGGAATTTAAGTTATGGAGCCAGATGGCGACTGTACCGTAGATGGATTCAGAAGTTCCAGATGGCTGCCGAAGAAAAGATTGTCAATTTGCAGAGAGATTACGAGAGAGAGGCGAAGAGGTTGAAGGAAGTCATCAATGAAGAAGAGCTGAGCATTTTGAGGAATAAAGACATTGTGGGAATGACCACAACGGGTGCAGCTAAGTACCTGGAGACGTTGAGGGAACTGCAACCTAAAATAGGTACGCAGAGTTATTCTGTTTGTCTTGAAGTTATCTCGGCACAAATTCGGTTGACTAAAAATATTGGATATTCATTCACATAACTTCGGGCCAGCTGAGATGTCTTTAGATCTCACTACCTCACCAAAAACAAATCTTACGGAATGATATAATTTACAAATATTATTGTTTATTTGCAGTTATTGTTGAAGAAGCAGCTGAAGTTCTAGAAGCCCACATTGTAACGGCATTGTCTTCCAGTACAGAACATCTTATTCTTATTGGTTAGTATCAGTAGTAATTGTCTTTAAATTTTCATTTCATGAAACAATTGGAAAAATACTGTTATATATTTTCACCTGTGTGCATAATTTTTTTTCTTTTTTTGACAGGAGACCACCAACAACTTCGACCCAACATAACCGTCTACAGACTCGGAGTAGATTACAACATGGACATTTCCTTATTCGAGCGACTCATTCGAAATAAAGTTGTCTTCGAAACCCTCCAACTCCAGCACCGGATGCGCCCGGAAATATCCCAACTCCTCAAACCCCACATATACAAGACTCTAGAAGACCATCCGGTAGTTCGGCAATATCCGAGAGTCAAGGGCACCGCCACAAGCCTTTTCTTCCTGAACCATAGTTTCCCAGAAGAATCGGTCACCGACTCGAAGACCCACGCAAATCCATTCGAAGCGAAGATCTTAGTCGCCCTTTGCCGATACTTCTTGCAACAGGGCTACGAGCCGACCCAGATAACCATATTGACGGCATACGCCGGTCAACTGTTTGCATTGCGAAAACTCATGGATAGAACTACGTTCGAGGGGGTCAAGGTAATGAAATTATAAAATTTTGATTTTAAATCAATTTTAAAATGACTTTTTGCACTCTAGGTGACTGTCGTGGACAACTATCAAGGCGAGGAAAACGACATCATCCTCCTTTCGTTCGTGCGAAGCAACGAGGAAGGCAAAATCGGATTCCTGAAAATTGACAATAGAATTAACGTTGCCCTCTCGAGAGCCAAAATTGGGCTCTTCTGCGTGGGGAATTTCAAGTTCTTCGCCAGCAAGAGCGACATTTGGCGCAAAATCTGTAACTATTTGGAAATCCAGGGTTTCATCGGCGACGAGATGGAGCTCGAGTGCCAGAAGCACGGCCAACACACGTTCGTGCGCACCGACAAAGAGTTTACGACGCTTTCCCCCGAGGGTGGATGTCTGGCCGCATGCGGGGAGTTGCTTCCCTGCAACCACTCTTGCACCAGAGTATGCCACGTCACTCCGCACTCGCGATGCGAACAGACCTGCGAGAAAATCATCTGCCAGTTGGAGCACAGTTGCCCACTGAAATGCTACCAAATCTGCGAACCCTGTCGCGTGTCTGTAATGAAATACCAACTCAACTGCACTCACAGCGAATATCAGCCGTGTCACGTGGACATAGCGACCATAAAATGCAAAGTTTTAGTCGAAAAAGTGCCACAGTGTGGTCACAAGGTCACGCTCGAATGCCACATCGATTTGAATCAGTACAGATGTTTGGTCAAAGTCAAACGTCTTCTCCCGCTGTGCAATCACGAGCGGGAGATGTCGTGCAGCCAAGACCCGGAGAAAATCGAGTGCAAAGTGGCGTGCGAGGCCCGACTGGAATGCGGCCACGCGTGTCCGAGGAAATGTCACCCGACCGACGATCCGGAGCACGAGAAAGTCGTGTGCACCAAGCCCTGCGAGAAGAAAATCTGCGACAGGGGACATCGGTGCAAGCATTTGTGCCACCAAACGTGCACCGAGTGCATGATCCTCGTAGAGAAGGAACGGCCGTGCGGGCACAAGATCCAGCATCCTTGCTCGAAGGAAATCCGCGTCTCGACGTTGATCAAACGCAGCGACGAGGTTTACGTCGATCCATGCAAGGAACCCTGCATTCGAATCATGACGTGTGGTCACCCCTGCAAGAGAAAATGTCACGAAGAATGCGGGGGATGCGTGGAATTGGTCGATAAATTCCCATACTGCGGCCACGTGGTCAAAGCGGAGTGCGGGACTCCCGCGGCGAGCATTAATTGCACCGCTCCGTGCGAGAAACGGCTTCGGTGCGGACACCTGTGTGGGAATTTGTGCGGGGACGCGTGCGCCGTCGACTGCACCCACCCGGTGCCCAGAGTAGGGTCGTGCGGAGACGTGGTCGACGCGCCGTGCCATTTAAAAGATGTACCGGTCGCCCAAATCGATAAATATTGCAGACGAGCGTGTAATGCGGTCCTAGGTTGCGAACACCGATGTAAGGGAACGTGCGGCGAGTGTCGGCAAGGGAGAGTTCACGTGCCGTGCAAGGAAACTTGCGGAAGACCACAAATTTGCGGCCATTCGTGTACGTTTCCCTGCGCGCTCGTTTGTCCTCCGTGTTCTCGCAAGTGTCAGAATCAATGCATGCACAGTAGATGTCAGAATAAATGCGGTCAGCCTTGCAAAAAATGCAAGGAAAAATGTGTGTGGAAATGCAATCATCACCAATGCACGCAGAAATGTGGAGAAATTTGCGACAGGGAGAGATGCGACGAGCCGTGCCGGAAAGTCCTCCGATGCGGTCATCCCTGTGTTGGGCTTTGCGGTGAAGCTTGTCCTAAATTATGCAGGGTTTGCAACCGGGAGGAATTGGTCGAGTTCGTGTTGTACGGGAACGAAGAGGACGAGGACGCGAGGTTCGTCCAGTTGGCCGACTGCGGGCATTGCATCGAGGTCGAAGGTCTCGACCACTGGATGGGAATGGACGACGGGGAGATCGGGATGAAGGAATGTCCGAGATGCAAGAGAACCATATGGCTGAACCAAAGATACGGGAACGTGATTAAGCGGCGCACGAACGAGGTGCAGAAGGTGAAGAAAAAAGTTTTCGGAAAATTAAAAGACTTGCGAAAAACCATGGGACAAGTTCAGGGGGAGATCCACAACAGCGCGGAACTCCAAACCCATTTTCCGGCCGAATGCAAGCGCTTGGTAATGCGATTGTCCGGTAGACAGCCGGTCCATCAAAATCAGCTGATCGTTATCCAGAACCAGGTGAATATCCTGACGATGGTGAGCAAATGCAAAGAGAAATTCAAGCGGAGCATTACGTCTCCGGAAGCAAAAAAATTTTTGGGGGCCGATTTGAAGTTCCTTGTCGACCGATTAATGAAGAACAAAGAGAAAATGAACGAATTCGAGATCGAAGATATAGCTCGAGAATTGACTCGAACCGAATTGTACACGATGTATCTCAACGCCGATTTTGGCACAAAGTCTCATCGGGACGCTGTGACGGAGGCTCATTTGAGGACTGCAAGGACGATACTGACCAGAGGAAATAAATTGTCACGGGAAGACGAAAGAGCAGTCGAAAAAGCCATCGAAGAAGTCATCAAAAGAGCTGCCGATTTGGTGCCTGGATTGGGTATAACAAATACGGAGCGGTTGATGATTGTAAAAGCGATAGATCTTGGGATCGGGCATTGGTATAAATGTCCCAATGGGCATCCGTACGCGATTGGGGAGTGCGGAGGAGCAAATCAAAGGGGGAAGTGTCCGGAATGTGGTGCAGCGGTGGGTGGGGTAGGTCACGCATTGGCCGCAGGCAACGTGCATGCTGGAGAAATGGATGGGTCGCGCCATGCTGCGTGGTCCGAGATGACCGGGTTGGGAAATTTCGATCTGCGGAATTTGGTTTGATCGAAAAATTGAAATTTGTTTTGTAATTGTTATCTGGAAATGTTATTTGTTTGAAATAAATTGTAATTAATAAATAATTATAAATTATATATTATAAATAATTATTGTGATATCTATTCGGAGCGAGAGAAAAAGACACTTCCGGTTTGTTAGTGCAAATGTATACAATAGTTCCTGGAATTTTGAATTTCTGTACGGACCGGAAGTGGATTTTTGGGCCCCGAATTGCAGGGTTGATTTGTTTTGAATATAATATTTGTTATGAAAGTTAATATTATATTTTAATTTAATCGTTGTTTACGAGATTCTAACATGTATTGCACGTTTGGTCGTGTCGAATCTCGGTTAAGTCGAATCCGATTTGAAGGCTTTTCTCGAAACGTCTCGAGACTGGATTCGACTGAACCGAGATTCGACACGACTCTGCCTGCGTTACATTTGGGCCAGATTGCTCAGATCGTGGAAATTAAAATGTAATACAATTAGGAAGATTTTGCATTCCTTAACGCTATGTCTTGTTGCATAGTGAATTTATTAGGGAATAATACGACTTTACCAAATGGTTCGACATTATGTAGTTTAGATTAATTAATGTAAATTATTAGATATTTTTGGGATTTTTGGATTGATTTGTGAAATATTTATCGATTTTCTATCTGGCTAATAAAAATTGACTTTGTAAAATATTTTGATTTTGATTTTAATTGTAGTTTGTGCAATATTTAATACAGAAATCACCTTGTATTGTAGAAATTATCTCTTGTGGGGTGATTAAACAGACAACCACCTCCCAGGCAATCTCAAGTTAGTCATCTACCAATAAGGATTGAACGAGTAACTTAATAATATTTTTATTTACACATGTTTGTTTGTTATTCCTTTATTCTAAAATGATTTTGAGTATACAAATTTATTTTAATTTTTATTGAATTTATACCGTATTTACATACATTACTTTTGGTTAACAAATTTACAATTTCCTTTTAAAATACTCTTTAGTTCAGATATCAGTGATCATAATTGTGCTTTCTTTCTACTCTTCACTTTTGTCTCGGTTGTTTTTTTTCTAATTTTTTGCTTTGTGGAACTTTTAAACTCCACACACCAGGAACACTCATCATTCTGGCCTGCACTTCCTTGATTTGAAAAATACACGTGACCAACTGAACACTTATACCAGACACCTGGTATAAGACTAATATCATTTTTGAATGTCATTTCTTCTATTTCAATATTCCCCAACCCACGAATTTGAGTTGCTAAATCTTTTAATTCCTTAGAAATTAATTTTTCATCTTCATCACTCAATCTTGCTTTGGGTATTAGCAACTTTTTGACTCTCTCAAAAGAATTTCTTTCACTGATCACGAGAATCTTTTCAAATGGAACTGCATCTAAGAACACAGTCGAGTAAACAAGTCTAACAAACTCTTTGACTATGTCTGTTAATTCAAATTCATTTATGTTTTCCTTGTTTCTTAGAAGTCTCATAACTAAGTGTTTAACTTGTTCGAAAAACAAGTTCTCCCCACAAATCCATTTACATTTTTCCTCTCCATCAACAACAACTTTGCTTATTACGTTTAATATGTTCACCTGATTCTCAATAACTACCAACTGACTCAAATGAAAACTACATTTAGTGTTCAATCTGTATTTCAAATAAGAAGTGTCATCTGGAAACATTTCATTCAACTCTTCGTTACTGTAGATGATATCCAGCAATTGGTTTCTCTTTACTTGCATTTTCTTTTCTTTAGTAAGAATTTGTTGTTTTGCTTTCTGAACATCAAATAACCTTCTTTTAATCAGATTCCCATATCTGTAACTTCTCCTAATCATTTTCTTACATCTGGGACATTCCTTCATCTTAACTTCCGCAGAACCCGCTTGCATCCATTGATCCATTTCTCCAACTTCAATGCAATGTCCACAATTAAAAAGCTGAATAAATCTCACACCTTCACCCAAATCTTTATTCTCATTAAACACCAACTCCCTCCTATTGCAGATTCTGCACAATGTTGGGCATAGTTCTCCGCAAAGACCGATACATGGATGTCCACATGTGAGTACTTTCCTGCAGGGTCTATTGCATGGGATTCTGTCACACAATTCATGACACATTTTTGTGCACTGATAATGAGGACAACTCCAAATGCATTTTTTAGTGCATTTAACACAGGACTGATCACATCTCTTTTGACATTCCCCATGCACACATTGCATCCCACACTTCTGGTCACAGGGAGGGCAGACTTGAGAACAAGGAAATGTGCATTGGTGACCACAAATCTGAATTCTCCCACATTTTTCTTTACAAGAAACATGAACTCTACCTTCCAGACATTGTCCACAAGTTCCAACGCAAGTGTGGTTACACTCGAGTTCTTTTTGACAAGGACTGTTACAATATTTAGCCATGTTACCCAGTGGGCCCCCTTTTAAGTGACAGGGAGCTAGAACTTCATGCTTACAGCTGCTCTTTTGAGGTATCAGGAAATTACATTCAGTTTCACATGGCTCACTGCACTTTTTAATGCATTTATGATCGCAAGGCAATGCCTTATCACATGGAAAATAACACTGTAATTTATCGATCGGTATTGAGCACTGAGCTCTGATTGTGTGTTTGCATTCCAATGTCTTATCTACAATGTAACTGCAATTCCCACAACTTTCTCCACATTGTAATTGACACAAATGACCACAAGGCAATATTTTCTCACAAGGAAGTACACATTTGGCAGTTGCAGGGTCTGAACAGCACTGCAACAACATATTGTGACCACATAAAAGTTCTTTTTCAATCACAACTTTGCATTCTTTGGTGTGGGGCCGAGAGCAAAAATTTTGACAGAAATGCTCATTTTCACATACAATTTCCTCGCAAGGCATTTCACATTTAATAGATGTATGACTTTGATTGCGTCCTGCGTGACACTCCTTCGGACAACGGTGGCCACACCTAAGTATATAATCACACATAGATGGACACTTGACTTCATCGGTGCTCTGATGACAAAGCATTTCAATATCGTGGCCACAGATATCCAACTCCTTTGTCACTCTCATCTGGCATTCGTGGGAAGTTTCATCCACGTGGCACTCAAGACTGACCGAATGGCCACAATCAAGAACGCGCGTGACAAAAACCATGCATTTGTGTGGTTCTGGATGACAATACCTTCCACACGGATGTGAACAAGCCAGCTCGTCGTCACACAGTTCTTTACACCCACCTTCGGGAGACAGTTTTTCGAAGTCATGACCCCTATCGACACTAATCAAATTACCGTGCTTTTGACACACAAGTGTCTGTTTATCCCCAACCGAACCATTTTTAGTCAAAACACCTAAAACATTCCTCCAGAAACTACTTTGCATAGCAAAACATTGAAAATTCCCGACACAATAAAGACCCATCTTTGCCCTCGAAAGTGCAACGTTCACTCTGTTGTCTGTTTTGAGGAACCCAATTTTGTTTTCTTTGTTATTCCTAACAAATGACACGAGAACGATGTCGTTCTCTTCCCCCTGGTATCTATCGATGGTGGCAACTCGAACTCCTTTCAGAGAATCGCCCATTTCGTCCCTTATTGCTCTCAACTGACCGTTGTATGCGGCCAGAATGGTAATCTGGGTCGGTTCGTAAGTCTGTTGTATTAAATACCGACACAGACTCACCAAATATTGTGCCTCGAAGGTGTTTGAATGGGATTCGATGTGCGAGCGTTTGTCGTGTTTGTCTTCAAAGACGTCGTGATTTAAGAAGAAGACGTTCGATTTAAGTCCCTTGACGTCTTCGTACTCGAGAACCGACTGGTGATCCTGTAAATCTTTGTAGACGAAAGGGACGAGGAGTTGCGAGATTTCCGGTCGCATCCGGTGCTGGATTCGAAGGGTCGCGAAAGGGAGGTTGTTGTTTATTAGTCGCTCGAAAAGAGATACGTCTAGATTGTAGTATTTGGATAGTTCGTAGACGTTTACGTCGGGTCGGAGTTGTTTGTGGTCACCTGTAAATGATAATGAAAATTTGTATTTTGATATAGTTTGAGACTTCCATCCCAACCGGAAGTGCCATTTTGAACCGCTCCAAATTGCATCGCACCAAAAGAAAATTTTTATACATCAACTTCGAGCGGGTTCAAATAGTACTTCCGGTTGCGATGTGGATTTGAAATTTCAAAGTCACGTAGCACTGAATGTGAAGTTTGTGTCTACAAACTCTAAGACGTCCATCCCAACCGGAAGTGCCATTTTGAACAGCTCCAAATTGGCTACTTACCAATCAGAATCAAATGTTGTGTATTCGGTGACAAAGCAGTAATAACATTCGATTCCAACACTTTAGCTGCTTCTTCCACTATCACTGCAATTAAAGAAACAACATTTTATTTAAAAACAATCTTTTCATTAAAACTTTACATTTCACCCACCGATTTTAGGTTTGATCTCAAAAAGCAGTTCTAAATTCATCGCTGCACCAGTCGTCGTCATCCCCACCACATCGCTTCTCCTCATCACCAACAATTCCTGTGCCTTAGTCGCTTCTCGCAAACTTTTCGCAGTTCTCTCGTATTCTCTCCTCAATCGAGAAATCAAAATTCGAGCCTCTTCCTTCAATTCGTGGATCCATCTCCGATACAGTCTCCACCTGTCACTCAAAGCAAGCTTCCAAACATTCCTGACGACTGTAACCTCTCTGTCGTTCATGAAACTCTCTTCGTTTAATTCCGTTTCTGCGATTCTTCTCCGCAGTTGACCAGCTCGGACGAGGTTTACGTCGCAATCAGTATTTCCGACTTTTTTACTTTTTTGGGATTTCTTAGGATTTCCGGTTTTTCCAGCTTGTGCAGCTCTTTTGATTTCGTTCTCCAATTCGACTTCTTCGCGGATTTCTTGCCTACTTTTAGAGATCCTTCTGAGATATTCCGCGTCATCCAAACACGCAATTTGGACACTCCAGTCAAAATGTCCCCGTTTTGTTTCGTTATTTTTCGAAAACTCCTGCAAACTCCTTCTCGGAAAGAGATTTTCCAACTCTCGCTCGGAAACGAACTGCGGATTCAGAGTCATCCCGAGCCAAGTGGCCAAAAACGACTGCGGACACCACTTTGATCTGAGGACGTCGACTCCGAATACTTCTCGACACCCTTCTGTTAACGACCTTACGAGTCTTTGTTCGTCCCGAGACAGTCTCTGCAACTTGCTTTCGTGTAGTATGAAGGAACTCGCTTCCTCGACAAATTTCTCGTTTTCGTCGATCCCCTCTCGGAGATCATCCAGCTTTCTTTTGAATTCCTCAAAACAAGAATAATCATCTCTAGATCTCCTGCATTTATCTCGAAAATTATAATTTTTTAAAATTTCGCTTTCGGATCTCCCTCCAACTCGGACTAAGTTATCGGTAAAGTTGAGCACGCCTTCCAGAAACTGGTCCAGCGCGTGGTTGGTCACAGAAACGACCAAAATTGAACTATTTCCGTCTTCCTCCTCCCAAATTCTTTTGTTTTTTATAAGCGTCTCCATGATTTTCAACCCCACGTGTGTTTTCCCAGTGCCAGGCGGTCCCTGGATCACGGCCACTGATGACGTCAGTGCCAAAAACATCGCTGATCTTTGCGATTCGTCCAGACCCAATTCGTCCCGTGAGGGCCAGTCGTCTAAATCGAGGACACGCACCTCTTTCTCCTCTCGTACAGATTCATCCAGATCAGATTCGTCGGAATCTAATTCGAGGACAAATCCTTTTTTCGTCACTTGTTTCCCTTCTTCGATTGGAAATTCGTAGACGTAATCGCCCCTTAGATAGTCAGGTGGTTGCATCTCTTTTTGAACGTCGATTATGTATTTTTGGAGCGGGAAATTGTGTTTGGTAAAAGCCTGAAGACCTTTCAGCACGGGTCTGGCAGCTTCGAAGAATGTTGGTGACTCAATGACGACGTAGCGCGCGAGGAATTGCGCAGCTGTGAGTTCGTCTTTGACGCCTAAATCGTCTTCGAATTTGACCTGTACGAACCCACGAACTAAATCTGTTTTGTCTCTTCTAGTTACGACTGCGAAGAGAACTGTTTCGAAGTTGTCATTTGATAAACACAGAAGAGAACCGTTGATCAATCGTTTCGTGGTGTCCCAATGGATGGAGGAAAATCGGCGAGGATCGAAACTAAGAGTGTAATTGATCCCTTGGTTTGTAAGGACCAATTGTTTGATGCTTACATTTTCGTGGACACATACGTCTCGGTTCTGTATACCTGAAATAAATTCGTTTCGTAAGGTGCAATTCTTAAGCGTATAATTCCAAAGGTGAGTTGCGTGATTTAAATTGACAAATAGAAATTGACAAATAGAAAATAAGTCACGCAACCCATAAATGAGAAATTAAAATTCCCTTTACAAACCTTTAGTTTGATCTCGATTTCGATAATATTGAATCCCTTCGCGCAACGGTGCGATGAAATCCTCTCTCGTCAGATGAAACTGAACATCCAAATAATGATCGACATTCTCGTACGCTCCTTTGGATAAATTTTCTCGAAGCGGAAAACTCCTTTTAGACAGCAATTCGTCGACAGACGGTAAAATCGAAACGCTTCGAAAGTCTCTCACGACATCAAAACTTTCAACATCATAACTTTCAACATCATAACTTTCAACATCATTTCCCAGCTTCTTTCGCTCGATTTCGCGCTTCAATTCCTCAAACGTTTGGTCGCCCCAATCAAGTCGCGCGCATTGTTCCACGCACGTTTGTAGTCTCAGAATTCCATCGCCCATTTTTCGTGAAATTTGAATGAAAATTTGTGTTAAAAGATCAAAACTTCGCTTGTTGTTGCGAACGAAAGATTCGTCAACAAACTTCCGTATGTTAAATTGAAAGAAATCACGTGATAATAAGATTTCGAATAAAAGAATTTGATTTGTTTGTTGAATTGACGTCGAAAAGGCTTTGGCCAACAACTCTAAAATTATTTTGAATATCTCGATATCGATTTCGTACGGATTTTTGAGGAGTAATTTGAATCTACTATCGAGTAGAGACAGAAGAACTTCGTTTGGTTCTGTTGTTCGCAGTTTCTTTAATTCGTCAACAAATGGTTTTTTCTGTTGGTTTCGGTCTTTGACTTTCGGTTTCGGTGAATATTTACTGCGCAACATATTGTTAGCTGTGCGTGCACTGAAAGAAAAAGAGTTCGGGTATAGAGTCACTTTATTTACATTACAATTTATAAAACAGGAAGGAAATTCATTTGAAATTGAATTTCACTGTGACTCTACGCTTAAATCTATGAATTATGTATATCTAGAAATTGAACTAATAAAGCGATAATATTAATAATAAAGCGTTAAAATTTAAAGCGATAATAAAGCGTTAAAATTTATAGCGATAATAAAGCGTTAAAATTTAAAGCGATAATATTAATAATAGAGGGGTTGCGATTTTTCGTACGAAATCAAAAAAAAATACGAAACAGCAGTTAATTACGAAATATTAAAAATATTTCGTAATTTAAATTGAATTGTCTACATATCGTAACGATATTTTCTTTTTATTTCGTATCCCTCTTTTCGTTAATACGAAACAAGTGAGCATGCGCGTT
>JAQIXT010000472.1:0-34234 GCA_034700445.1 Stenotaenia linearis
ATAAGTTAGATTTATAATTAACATGGAATTTATAAGTTATAAGACATAAGTTTTGTTCTCCGCAAACTCTCTAATGTAAATATAAGTTGTTAGCGAATCCCTTTGAACACTGGGATTGCCAAGGCTCTAGTTTTCTCCCCGACATTCGAGTTCATATTGATGACCTCTACATAGTCTCCATTTTTTTTAAACACAAAGTCTTTGGTTTCAATGTAAATTTTTCAATATTGTGCTGGCCACTATTATTTATTTTTACGGGTAGTTTTCTACCATATTTTTTAAACTATAAAAAGTAATTTTGTTTGGGTTTGGGGCGGTGTGTAGGATGATAGGAATCGATGTACGAGGAAGAGGGGAAGTGCCCGACCTTCCGAGTATTGAGGCGATTTGAAAGATGGCAGGTATATGAACGAATAAAGCGTCCAATGATATGAAATTAAAAATACATTCAGATTAAAATATCCAAAATTTAAATGCAAACGAATTGGGGAAAAAAAAGAAAAAAAGTTGCACAACCTTAATGTTTAGTGAAAACATTAAGCCACTTAGCTTTCACTTTCAACTAAAAAAAATAGAAAAAAAAGAAAAAGAAAAACCCAAAAAACAACAATCTCCAACAAAATCAAAACCAGTACAAATTATTTTATTTGCTTTCAGTCTGTATTTTTTTTTAATTTCCTGTAATTAATTTAATCAGGCTGGCCTAGACTGCACCTTTATTTTGGCAGTATCTTTATAATTATTTTAAACAGTTTTAGACTGTAAAAGTTATTTTATTTCAAAAGGATGATTTATGTAAGATGAAAACTCAAGGAAACTCAAATGCCTTCTCTTTAACTCTCCCTTTAACTTCTCTTCTAGAATTCCAGTGCCAACTGTTGGTAAAAATGAACACTGCATCCCTACTAGTGTCATCTAACGAGTCCATTTTACACAAAACTTGAGTTTTGTTGACTTTACATTTTTCCTGTTTATGAGGAAATTGCCAACTATCTTTTAAAGTGTGTCATTTTTCTATTTTTTCCCAACCAATAAGAATCTCAAATAAAACCCAATTTTAAAGATTCAAATTTTTTAAAAAAAAGTAATAATCACAACTTATAACAAACATACCTCTTTAGTAACAATATCCAATGCTTGATCCTCAGCAGCTGAATGCAATTTAGACGTAGTTCTACGTCTACCAGCAATAACTGAAGTTGTCATTTTCTAATTGAAGTATTCTCCACGTAAAATCTGCAAAATTGCAAAATAAAATGTGTAAATCAAATGTTTTCTTATACGAAAGAAAAATAAGGCGTTGACAAGTACATTCCGTAATCACAAATTTTCGTATATTTCCATATATCAAAACAAATAAAACAAAACCATGTTTTAAAAGTAAAAAATAATAATTACACGTATTTATAATTATCGAAATAAAAAACACTTATAAGAACAATTGTAAATATGTGAAGTGATGACCTGTAGGGAATCTTGCGCCGCGTAATCAGAAAAGCCTGAAGTGATTTATAGTATTACCTTGTTCTGAAAGCAAAGTCAAGACGATTTGATTTTATTATCTTGTACTGCACGTCTGAAAATTAATTGTATACACAATAAATTTTGTCTCCGATAGAAAAGCATATTTTTTTCTTGGCAAGATCTAAAGATTTCGCAAGGTCATCAGTTCGTAGTGCCCGGTTCATTTCACCTCTATAAAGCAGCTGTAAACGTTGACTAAAAAGCATAACCTCCTAAAACGCGTCTATTTTTAACTGAAGGATAAAATTTGTAAAATATGAGCGTTTACCTGTAAATTTAGCTCGTTTTATATCGCAGTAAAATGTCAACCGGAATCAGTAACTCCTCCATAACGCCTCACTGTAAGCAAGGCCACTTATATCTAAAAGAATAAATTATAGGCGTGTACTGATATAATGTTTAAAATTAATATGTAGTTATAAAATTAGAAACTTTTAACTGATATCAGATTTCAAATTGAAATTTTAGGTTATTTATAATTTAAAAATTGGGAAATATGTTCAAAACTATTTTTATAAAACCTTTTTTATGTAAACGAGCATGTAAGTTCTTTTCGGATCCGTGTTTGGATCCAAATTTAGGTCTTGATTTTGATGACGTCATAAATTTTCTTTTTCAAGGTCTTGCTTCTAAAATGGAAACAAAATTAATTCTGGAGACAATGTTCATCAAATATACCATTATAGAATGTGGCAAGACAGAAATAAAATTTCTAAACGAGATTAAAAAGTACAGTACCTAAGAACAGTTGTCCAAGTCCATGAAGGAAAAAAAATATCGGCACTCGAGCCTGGATAGCTGCCATCTTTGGAAAATGGCGTCATGACCCAGGAGAGAATAATCGAAAACAATGCCTGCCTAGTGCCTATAAGAAGCTCTGCTTTGTAATCAGAACAGAAATCTAGTGGAAATATTCTAACGAAATGGAAATAGAAAATCGGCAACAATTTATTGATGATTTGGGAGATTATCTAACTTCAGCTAGACAATCAATTGATAGTTTTATTAGTAAATTAGGCTGGACAAATGAAGGAGTGCGTAAAGTAAGACAATGTTGCCGACGAATTAATTACGACAAGTTTATAATTTTCTTATTTATTACGGCAGGATTTGTCATCAACCATAAAATGTTGCCCGTTTAATCCAAGCCATTTGATGCCAGCAGCTTCAATAGAAAAACATAAAATCATATGCGAATGGAAAAGTGAGGGCTATTCGAAACAAGAAATTGTACGTACCGTATTTCATCTGTAAATAATTGCTTCATACGAAATACATTAATCCATTAAAATTACAGGAACAAGCGTTGCCAAGTTCTCATTTCTTCTATCAACATTCAACGTCAATCGTTCCTGTCTTAATAGACAAAACTGTGCAATCAAAAATACTCTCAGATGCAGCGATGAAAGATTCCAATGATCAGCAGTCGTACGGTAAATTAATTAACTTATACAATTTAACTTCTTGCACGATCATTTTATTGAAAATGTAAAAAATGACTGAAGTTTTACAAAACTACTTACCAATGTTTATCACGAGTGGTTAATTTTAATAAAATTATTTTTTGCAGTGATGGTGAGTGAAAATTTCTGTGGCATTAGCTACTCAATAAAACTTTTCATCCATATATATCCTTTGATTGAAATTAAAGCTTACTAGTTTTAATTATATTATTACCGTAATGTTGGATATATCCTTTAAAAATTAAAACTATGAGAAATAAATGTATCCTTGTTAAAGAATAGAAAGAAAAATCAAACATAACTAAATAACATTGTTTAAACTTACTTTGTTTTTATTTTATGCAGCATCGGTGGAAAGAAATGTTCCCCGCACGATGGATCGAGTTGTTACAGAATTTACTCCGAGAGAACGGCTTGCCATTTATGAATTTGTTATTGATAGAATGAAACAAATTAAGAAGGAATCCCTTGAAAAATATGAAGATTTGCAATATTCACTCGAAACTAAGAAAGGTAATATATTTTAAAAATAAATGTTGGATTACTTACTTATTTTTGTTTGATGAACAGACAGTAACGATGGAAAACCAAAAAGCAAACTCGAGCTGATAGCTGAATATCGGGATTACAAGCGCCGACGCCAGTCTTACCGAGCCAAAAACGTCCACATCACCAAAAAATCTTATACGGAGGTAAATAATGTTTTCATCTAAAATCTAAACGTTGTATTAAAACTAAGTTTTTATTTAGGTTATGCGAGAAGTAATTCAAAATCAAATGGAGATGTTAACCGAAAATTTTGATGACGAATTAGAAAAAAATGATGAGGATCATCCAATAAAATCTGAAAACTCCGACAACAGAAACAGATCTTATGGGTAAAAAAAGATTAGTGCGTTAAAAGGGACTTTTAATATCATTTTTCTAAACATGTTTCAGGCAAAGCAAGAATAATAAATCCGAGTCGAATAAATATTCCGTAGACTACGAAGAAAGTTCTTCCAGTAAACGATCTTACGATTACAACGAACGATCGAGCAAATATCGGTCTGCTGAATACAGTGAGAAAAGATCATCGAACAAACACTATTTAGAATACGAAGAAGAAAGGCCATCGAAAAAGCGTTCTTATGAACACGAAGAAGAAAGGCCATCGAAGAAGCGTTCTTATGAACACGAAGAAGAAAGGCCGTCAAAGAAGCGTTCTTATGAACACGAAGAAGAAAGGCCATCAAAGAAGCGTTCTTATGAACACGAAAAAGAAAGATCAAAGAGAAAACATTCTTTAGAGTACGACGAAGAGAGATCACGTGATTCTTCCCGACATCGCAAACACAAATCGGATAAGTAAGAAAAAGCTGCCTTTTCAATCTATCTATTTTTAAAATTACATTTCCATTGCAGACGTGACAGTGAACACCACAGACATCACCACAAACATAAGAAGTCAAAACACAAGTAGTTGTTATAACAGCATGTTTATTTGAAAATTTTTTCAAGTATCTCAAATACGTATTGAATACAATAAACAAAATATTCATCACATTTAAATCGTATTACTTGCTTGCGATGGCATTTTGCGAGCCATTAAATAAGATAATTAATTTTTTCTGGTAAGAAATCGTTGTTTAGCTAACATCCTAATGTGAATAGATGCTCGACAAGTTTGGCTGTCTAAATAATTAAAATAAATAAGCGTACACAGTTCAGATCCTAGAGTACGGCAATTATACAAAAGCAATATAGTTAAAAATAATATTTAACTAAATTCTTCCATTTGTATAAATAGAATTTAATTCTCTAAAGTTGTAGCAAACAACTAATATGAATACATAAAAGTCACATTGTTGACAATATTTTAACTAAGTAGTAAAATACAACAAGAAAATAATGAATTTAAAAATATCCAAAAAGCTGTCCTATGAATGTCACCGAATGGCGACAATAACGAAAAAAAATTAAATACCTTGTATGAATGTAATAAATAAAAGCAATGTTTACATTTTTTCGTAAGCTTCAAAACCAAATCTCAACATTAACCATCGTCACTAGTAACAAGTTTCTACGTAAAAAATCATTTCCAGCCCGGGTTTATATACACATCCTTAGGATACTCTTGAATTTGAATCCATTTTGTGATAGGATTTTTTTATTTGCTTAAAAAAATGTTCACATTTTTACTCTTTAGTAATGAAAAGTCACTCATCTTGAATTAAGCTTGCGGTGTTTCGGCTTCTCCATTTGCAGGCCCCGAACTCGTCTGTGAACTTCCGCTTGCTTCAGCTGAATTTGATGAAGAATCTAATAAGTGTAAAATTAACTTAATTTATCAAATACGCTTGAATGATTTAATCATTGATGAATTTCTGCTTTCATCCCTTTTTAACTTGAATTTCAGACTTTATCAGTAAACCTGCTGCATATTTAATTTCAAAATTTGAATTTTCATCTAAACAGAGTACTTTTACTCTGACTTCTACCTTATTACAGTCATCCAATGAATGTTAAAAGCATTTTACTTAACAAAAAAAAAGAGTTCACAAAAATAAAAAGGCACCACATCTTGAAATCATCAAATTTGCAACCTCATCTGCAAACACTTCACATAATTCTAGCTTGACAACTGAAAATTTGTTTTTAAAAAACATTTACAACTTTCCATTATGTAACGGTTTAATCATGTTAAGTTTCAAACAATTCACGTCTTTACTTTCATGACTTTCAACCTGTTTATTTATTTTACTGATTTCTGCAGAGATATACGGAATTGATTTCTCGAAAAATCGTAAACAAAAAATATTTTTAAAAAATTCCATTACTCGTATTCAAATCAGGCACATCCGCTTTAGGTTGTTCATTTGCATAAATTTCATTATTAAAAATTAACTTTTTATACATTTTATGATTACTGTAACCATTAGTTACAGTATTTTATTATTCAGGGAGGGATTACTTAAAAATTCCTTCCTGAAAAATAATTTATAAACTCAATGCTGATACGGATATTATTACATCATATCCATATTTCCAATTCAACTTCAAATTCCCATCAAATGTATTCCTGGTTCGTTAACAAAAAAGTCCTTTTGAATTGAAAAAGTTGCGATACTTTAATCGACTTTTATCTTGACATGACTTGGACACAAATTTAATTTCTTCACAAAAATCAAATTCACTTTCCGTCAAAAAAAAAAAAAATCAAAGTGTAGATATCGATCGGTAACTGATTGAAATTATGTAGAAAGAATACGTTTATAAAAAAAAAACCTCGTAAAAGGAGTTGAGCTATTTCTGAATTATGTCTAGCCATTAAAGTAAAATTAGAATTCACAGAAAACAGTTAATATTAATCTAAGCTTACATTGGTGTAAATTGATTTACAGCTAATGCCTTTATCGGTTTATCCCTCCTTGAAAATTCAAACATCACATACCTAAACATATAATCGCTTAAGAGGATTAAATTGCAGTGACCTTTATAATAACATCTCTCTTTATAAAATCAAAAGCTTGAAAAGACGGTATCAAATGGCTTCAATTGCTTTGAAATCTGTTCTTTTGAAAAATTCATACCGCAAGTATACTAGTTTCTTGAAGATGCTCTTGAAAAGATTATCGATTGAAACAAGAGAGAAATCACTCCTTGCGAAGTTCATTCACCCCAACATATACAACTTGACAACTTTAAAACAGACAGCGATAACTAGTGATATACAAGCTATTTATACCTTCAGCATCTTTATTAAAAATTTAAAAATAAACTCAGCCAAACACATTACCAAAGGATTTACATTTTAAAACCAAATAAACATCAATAAAATTGATCTATTTTATACACTCTACTGTTAGATCATTGGGATTTACTGGCTCGAATCGATATCATGTTTTCCCAGTGAGATTACTACAAAATGAGCAATAACATTTCCATTGTAAAGCATTAAAATTCACCAACCTGAACATGAAAGCTTTCCCATTTCACATGGTAAATCTCCAGTACCTACTGCTGCACCTTCTGACATAATATGTGGCATGGCGTTGCGTCTTCCAGTTCGTCCAGTTTGTAGAAAATCATCAAAATTCGCATTTACCGCGGTAGCACCTCCAGCTTCCATTGCTTCCTCGACAGCTGCTCCAGCCTGCAAGTAGCAAACACCCGGATGTTGTTGCTTAGCAACTTGTATTTTTTACATAAACGGTCGCGAGGGTGAGAATGGGATATTTCATTTATGGATGACGATTGGTCATCAATTATATAAGTCAAATCTCAGTAGCTAAAATGGCCCCCTGATCGCGATTACGGGCAATTTGGTAGAAAAAATAACGCACTAAAACAATCAACTTGTTCGAGTAGTTTTATTACAAGTCAGTGGTTTTCCTGACAACAAAACAAAGTACGAACGGCTTTCATCTATTTTTAGATGAGTGATTTCAGTGTAGTAAACAATTATAGTTGGTTCTTGTGGTTGATTAATGCTCGAAATAAAGGTTAATTTATTCTCATAAACTATACACGAATCGATAAACAAGTGTGATGCTTCATTTAATCTACTAATTGACTGATATCGAACCCACAAAATAAGAAATAAATCATTTTTTTTACATCAAAACATCTTGCTCAACTTGTTTTTTACTTTTTTGTAAAGTTAGTTTCTAGGCAATCTGATGGTTTCTGACTTTTCAATTTTCTAGATAAACGATTTCTATTTTAAAACCAACAAATGAATCACACATGAAAAATTCAAGTGTAGGTTATTCATCATTTTTCTTATTCTAATTTACTAACTTTCTAAGCATCTGGTACGTTAATTGGGACCAACCCATCCTGCTGTTATTCAACAGACATACTGACGCATTGTCTTCCGTCGAATTACATTAGCAGTAAAGATAGCAGGAGAATACAAGGGGAGGAGGATACAAGGGGAGGAGAATGAAGAATTACAAACGCAAGATGTAAGCATTTTAAATTAAGAAAAGGCACTGCAAGAAAAAACAGATTTACAAAAATTTATAATACAGTAATTAACTTCATTGTGAACATCTAATGCGGTAAATTATTGAAATTTTTGTTAATCTGATTTTTGTTGCAGTGAGATTCTCGAAAATTTCAGAGAAATTCAAAAAAATATTTGTGTTTGCTTGTGTTCACATGACAAGAAGAACAATTTCTGCATAGTTAGATCTTTATGTCAGCTTTGGGAAAACGTGTCCCTATAAAAATAGGAAAATTGAAAAAGCAGCGTCTCTATTTTTAGAAGAATGAAAATATTCCCGCAAGATTTTTTCCGCACCAGTATATTTTGAAAGTACCTCTCAATTCATTTTCACGCTTGGAAAATGTGATTGCACTTTCATTCTGCAAGCAAAATCGGAAGGTCACAAGACTAAAATCAATACTGACTTTTTAACCCTTCAAGCTCATCTACACCCAATTTAACAAGGCAAAAAATAAAATTCTCCCCGAAGCCAAAAAAAAATTTTGGTCAAACATGTAATGATCAAATTTTAACGATTCCCAGTCATGTGCTACTGAAAAATGAGATCACGGGCTGATTTGGGATGATAATCACAAACTGCAAATTTATCTGATTCGAATGAGTCATTTGAACTTAAAAAGTAATAAAGTGGTTTGCCAACCTGATCATTTGCTGTTTGGTTTTGCTCAGAAGTCATTTAGTGCATGGTGAAGTCAAATATTGTCCAAACTCGTTAAAATCCAAATGAAGTAAACCTGCAGGGCAAAGGTAAAGTAAAATAAGAATCGGTTTAGGTAGAAAATAGTGTAATAATAGTAAACCTACTCGATTTAAATTCTTTTTAAACATTTTTGTTATTTTTCAGGAAGCTGTAGAACCATAAACATGATTCAAAACAGGTATGTAATAACAGAAAATAATTATATGCTTTGATTATGTTGTTAAATTTATTCTTTCTGTCGTCACACTTATAAATCTCATATTTCAAAACTAAAATGGCAGAAAACAATTACGAGTTAAAATTAAGTTAATATTAACCGCAAAAGCCTAAAATAAATTTAATTATGTCAAATAAATTGTAGGTAATAATAGTTGTAGGTAAACAACGACTTTAAAGTTATCATACTCAAATCTGTTCGTTTAAAATACGAAATATAAAAACACGAAAAAAATTGATTTTGATTGCCGTAATCTAACGAATAAATAGGCTACGAAAATGACTCGTAAGTAAGTTGTAGGCGTAATTGACAATTTGCTCTAATACCACAGGAACATGGAATAAACGATCAACAAATTATTTCCATTCAAATGTAGTACGAAATAGTTATTGATGTTTTTTAAATCGAAAACTCGCGTTTACGGCATTAAAAAAAATGATGCAGTAAATAAATAATCAATAATTATTTTAGGACTTCAGGGTCAGGCTGTCAAAGTACACTAATGAGTAATATTTTTAACTCAACTTGGAATCTAAGCAATGCTAATTAAAATAACGACGCCATGTGTTTCTAAGCAACGGGACAACTTACCAGTATTTCTTAGTGTATTATAACGAGTCAGGTAATATCGGTTTAGAAATTATTTTCTCTCTGCGGATACCATCAAGAAATCAGACGCCACATTCCGTCCAAACGAAATATCCCTTGTATATTGAAATAAACCACAGAGAAGTGACAACACTTTTATCTTAAGTACAATACGTAACGAAAAAGAATAAACATTTTTCAGCAGCGACACCAGGTGAGAGAACACAGCAATTATGCGGCGTCATTATATTCAATCACTTCCTCTAAAAGTTTTTCCGAGTTTTTCTTTTGAGCAGCTTAAATTAATATCAAATGAGGACAAAAGTCGAAAGTTAGTGAATCAACGAAATTTTTAATCACCACAAATTGTTTATAATAAGATAATAATTCAATTGTGTTTTAATAATTTAACAGTAATTATCATCCTGATGATATGAGTATCATAATACCTAAGGCGTATTTGGTTGTGCTATGTGAAATTGGCAATAAAAATTAAGGGAAAAAAGTCCCGTGATTGCATTTCAATAGAAAAGTACATTAAAAAAAATTGGAATCGTTTGGAATGTAATTTGAAAAATATTGCAATAAAATTTTTTTTAGTCTTTAAAATCAAATTGCAGAAAATGAATACTTGGATTGTGGAAGACAATGAGTATTGGGACCTAACTAAAGATGTTGACTTATGCTATAAATCGGTAGTTTGGTGTTTTTCAATGCTCGGATAAATTTCTTTTTTGCTCATGGCACCATTTTGTACTTTTTCATTATGTTTTGTCTTTGCAGCAGCAAGATGTGCACTTCTTCCCGGACCACCTAAAAAATGTTAAAAAGAAGTTTATTTCATCGAACCAGTTAGAATAATTGTGAATATCAGTAAAGAAAATGAAATAAAACAAATCATATTAATACTTTTGTACGAAAATATAAGAAATGTTAAAACCCAACACAGAAAAGGCAAATATAAAATAAAATAAATGAATTTACAAACATTCAAACTTGAAATCTGTAAACCACAAGTTTGAATCTCTGTAAATCCCATAATTTCTACTGTAAGAAAATTTAAATAGGAATAAAATATGACAAATAACCAAGGAAAGTAAACCTAAACCTGCAATAAAGAAAAGAAAAAAAAGGTCCTATTCTAAAACAAAACAATATAGTGAATTTTTTTTAAAAAATATAATACAATTTTATTTGATAATGCTATACAATTAATGTGGTTTTAAAATTACAACAACGTTAAATAAACTTAAAATAATTTTTTGAGCAATCATGTACTTTTAAATAATGTTTTTCAGTTACTACTTTTATGAGATGTTCCTACTTGGGACTTTCATTTTATGAACTGCTGTCTGAGTCAACGGTGTGATAGCATTCCCTTATTAAAACTTGTTGACGCTCAAGATACCTCTTCTTGTTCACTGAAGGACCTACATCAAAAGGGCAATGTAAAAAGTAAAAAAAGGGAAAATGGATAGAAGACAGCCTAAAACTTAACGCTTTTTGAAAATTTTTGAAATATTTGATGTCATATCTAAGTCATAAATCAGGGATTACCCTAACAATTCCCAATTCATCAATGTCTCCTCAGCTAGCAAATTTAGTAATTTAGAAATTTTAGTAATTTGCAAAATCTTAAAAAAAACTAAATTATTCAAAATTTTGTGTAGAAATTAATAGAAATTTCCATATAAGAAAATTAAATATTAGTCATCTAACTGACTAATAATTATGGAAGGAAATTCTGATGAAAAAAGTGACTAATTGAGGTAAATGATGGAGCAGTCCCTGTTAAGCACAGCAAAAACTAAAAAACAATGAATGTAGTTTAATTCGTTGCACATCATGAGCTAACGATTAATCTTATTAACTTCAATTATAAAATATTACAAGCTGCAGTACACTTTTTTAAAAGTTTCAAAATTTATCCTTGAAGTGCAATGGAATGTTCAATTGTTCACTATCCAAACTATTGAATTCATACTGCTTGAAATATAAAAGCTATTCAAAAAAATCTGGTCTTCTCAACAATTTAAATAATATATGAGGAAAACCACACTTTTTTGATACCCTGTATATAAAACTGGTGAATTCTATGTATTGAGGGAAAATCCTCTTTATATATCACAACTAAGATTAATCTATGCCAGAACTAGAGTTCACAGTATCTCAATTTCATAAGACCAATGTCCTTCAATTTATAACTACAACGAAGAAATCTCAACCCAGAAATAGCAGCAAATAACTACAATGATTATTTCATTTGCAATCGACTGTCACAAGACCAACACCCATATTTCTACAAAATTTCTTCACGCCTTGTAAAACATGGTCAAATGCTATTAAAAATAGCACAGCCATGAAAATTCTTTTTACACTTAACCTATTCATAAATAACACAGTAAAGTGACATTTCCCCCATTTTCAAACATATGCAAAACCTCAATATTTGAATAATTGGCTTAGTATTTTTAAGTATTATTTACCTTTATAAAGGTATACAAAAAGTTATGTTCTCGTAAAAAAAAAATCATTTTAGTGTATTAGTTATTACTTTTCACTACAATTGAAAATTGAAATAATTCAGATATTGAGGTTTTTATAATCTAATTAAATGTAATTTTTGTCTCAGAAATTATATAAAACTTACCTATATAACTTAATAAAACTGGCAAAAATATTAAACCGTGAGTAGCACCAATGAGAACAATTCCCAAATACATTCTAAAATAAAATATTCGGAAAATTTGTGATTTTGCAAATCCCAAAACGACGATTCCTCCAAATTTTGTTAACGTGATACCAGATAAAACCTTCAAATTAAAATGGAAAGACATTCAATCAAATGTTACACAAAATCCAAGTAATATGTTAACCGATGATCCCATGTTGACTACAGATTCTCTCGTTCTCAATAAACGCGTTTCCTGGACACTTACTGCATACGCTCGCGTTATGTGGGAACAAAACTCTACAGCAATACCCACTGCCTGCAATGTATAATAAAACGATATTAGCAATAAAATAATATTTCTTAAACTAATTTTGCAAAATTTTGTTTTAATTTTGATCAAAAATGAAAGAATATTTACTTACCATAACTAAATTGACTAAAGATACAGCATTCAATTGAATATTCCACCAATACATGAATCCCATTAAATTCATAACGATCATTGCAATCGTAATAATGATTATAAGTGCAGAAAAAACATCAAAACCTAATAAAATAAATGACACGATGAAAATGGCACCAACAGAAATGCCTAAATTTTGAAGTGTGTCTTCCCACATGGTTAAATATTGCTCGTAAAATACATAAAAAACGCTGAAATAAAATAAATATAACAACAACAAATTTACAATTTTCAGTGCTGTACCTGTATGGAAATACTTCGTTGTGTGTAGTGTTTAGGTTCTTATTTATTGTATTTGTAATTCTATCCGCTAAGTAACGTGCCCATTTAAGTGCACTATAATAATCTTCTGATGACTTCAAAATAGTGTGATAAGTCATGAAATATGTAGCTAAAGTAGTGGAGAAAAAAAAGATTATATAAAGGGAATTCTTAAAAATAGCTCTGTATACCTCCAATTTTCGTCTTATTATTTTTCAATTGAACACCACTAGCAAATGCAGCATGCCCACTGAAGAAGAAACCGTTTTAAAATTGATATTTTTGAATTAAATTTTCTTTACAATTACCCAATGCATTTTGCATCTTTATCAGTTGAGGGATTTTCTTCCAAATAAATAGGTATATATTTAGCAAATTCATCCGATTTAATACGATTAGCCTCATTGTGGCTCTCTGTTTTGATGTTGCAAGCAAAGCAAGGAGGAGATTTCTTTTGTGGACAATAACCTCCTCCGGTTGGGGTCTTCTGCCAACAGCAATTGCCACCAGTTCCCCAAGATTGATAACTGTCTATCCATGATTGTGATTCTTGAGCTATGTATGTTCTAAATCAGAAAAAAAACTGCTAAATGACTACTATGTAAATGAGATAGAATTGTTAATTTATCATACTCCTTTTTCTTTTTGGCAGCAAATTTAATTTCCATCAATAGCGAATCCACATCGCAACCAATTCCACTGCATAACTGATCTTGAGCATTATAATTAGAATAATCGAACCCGTCCTTCACGACAAAATACACAGGAGGGCCTACAGCAAGATATTTTTTAAGTGCTTCAAAATAACGAAGAACAAAAGAATCCTACGAGAAAAGTGAAATAAGGTAAAATTTACACAATTATTTAAATTTAAAACACTTACTTCTGGCATTGATAATTCTTGATCTAAACCAATCTGGACTTTGCTAATAATAGCTGCTGAACTGCACAGCCAACCAAAAAAAATGACAACCTGAAATAATTACAATCATTTTTCAAACAATAAGAAATAATATAAGAAATAAAAAATAAATAAAACCTACAACTGCAACTCGAACCGGTGTTTTTAACAAAAACGGTGCATAAAAATTTTTAAATAACCTAAACAATAAACTATCAGTATGTTCAGGACCACCAGTCTTTGCACCTTGAATGCAACAACACACGTCTAATCGATTGCTCTATAAAGAAGTAAACATTTAACACGTAAAACAGGAAAAATTCAGTATTAACTCACTTCCTGTCTTCGCACATCCATTGACATTAAACTCACAAAACAAGAAATTTGTAAAACAAAGTCGATCATCAATGCCATACCAGCATACAATGCAAACGTTTTAACAGCTGGCATAGTAGATAAACCACCCAGGAAAAAACAACATGATTCTGAAAAACTCGATAAAAGCATACTAGGAGCTACTTCGCCAACAATTCGACCAATCTGCTCTTCCCTCGTTTCAGTTGGTTGTCGCAGATCTCTCTTTAAATAGTTTAAACAACAAACTTAATACACATTTCTTTAAATGGTTACGATCGAATTTTTACCTGATAAGCTTGCACCAGTATAAAAATATTATCCACACCAACAGCTAATACAAGAAATGGAATAACTTCGATGATAATTAGAGTTCCTGGTAAACCAATGTAACCGAAAATGCCAACTGATATACCAACAGAGAGTAAAACAATTAAAACTCCACTCAAACCTAATGTAATTTTAGAATCAATCTGAAAAAAAATTGAAGTATTAATAAAAATTGTCGAAGAATATCATTTAAATTTAAGTTACCAAAAGACGATTGAGGTGATTAGCTTGCCCTAATGCAATAGAGATGTATGCGAACATAATTATATAACTGATTAATATCGTTTTGACATCTGATTCACTTTCTCTCTTTAGTTCGTCCTGTATAGACCTCTGGAAAAAAATTATAAAAGTTAAATTAAGTATTTAAAATAATTCTCACAATCTTATTTACTTCAGACGTGTATGCAATTGTCATGTTTGGATTTTTAGAGTTGTTGCTCATAAATTCAACAAATCTACATAAATAAATATTAGTAATAAATGTGTAAATGAAAGGTACCGTTAAAAAGTATGCAAATAAATCAACTTTACTCACTGTGCCTCCCAAGCCATTGCTTTTCCCAGTTTTTCACGATTATTATAATAATTATTATTCAAAACCGTCACAACTACAGCTGTCGCATTGAAATAATATTCTTCTTCGAAGCCACCTAGTGCAACGTAAGGAAATACTGGCCCACCGTATGTTCCTAAACAGGACGGTTCTGTTGGATTTCTATAAAAAATTAATTATTAAAAATTCTACCACAGTAATTTTGATTATTTTCATCAAATCTTCAAATATTATTTACTGAAAACATTTTTCCAGTATCTCCAAATAATTCGAAGTTTCCATCTTTTTTCGATTATTTTGGAAGTAATTTGGCACACTCTGAATGGTACATTCGGTATTATCGGGCGATAATGGGGCAAAGCAAATATCCCGAAGAGTAACTCGCTTATCATCATACTCTGCAGTTATTGCTTCAATTTTCAATTGCAAATCTAAAATCTTTAAACAAATAAAATTATTTTTTTTTAAATTAATGCGTGTAATTAGCTATTGCTTAACCTGTAAAAGGAAATCGAGCCTAAACACTGGTCCATATGTTTTATTTGTTTCAGGTTGAATGAATTTAGACAAATCAGTTGGTGTTATAATTAATTGCTCTGTGCGATAAAATGGTTGAAAATGTTCATCGAAATAATCTCTTTCAACTCGAGCTCGGCTATTTGGCATTGCCCACAATTCAATTGGGTCAGTAATAATTTTGAAAAAAGCAACTCCGCTCGTCAAAGCAGCAGCTACTGCTAAGCCACAAAATAAAACAACGTGTGTATGGGATGCGCAGAATTTTCCCCAAGCAGTAAAAAATCGATTAATGGCGCCTTCAAAAGCAAAGGTGCACCTCGTGTAAAAACCAACCATTTCATCTACATTTTGTACAGGTGCTTCTGATCCAATTGTGCTCGTTTCCTGTTTATTTGCCGTCCGTGCTGTAGAAAATAATTTAAAAACATAAATTTTTTTTAAAAAAAAATAATTAAGATGAATGAAATTGATTCGTGATATTAAGGGTTACTGTGGAACAAAAAGCAAAATGATGTGAAGCGACATGGACAAACCTTTCTGTGGTTTATGGTGCGATTCGGATAATGAGGACGTGACGGTTCCCCCTGCACAAAAAACTCAAAAAATTCAATTTCACGAAAGAAGTGAAAGATTAGCCGATTAAAGAAATCCCAAGTTCCACAGTAGCCACCAGAACCCATGCAATTAAAAAATAAAAACAGAGTATGATATGCATAGAAGAACGTAACAGGTTGGATTTCAACATTATACACGAGTAAATTAAAATTAATAAGACAAACATGTCACCATAGTGATATCCCACATATATTAATAATTTTGTGTGCACAACAACTGCACAACAGGTGCAAAGTAGAATTTTTAATTTGCAAATACTTGTACCTCAATGAGTGGGGAAAAAACCTACTTTGGGATAACAGAGTTGATAGTGGAACTAATTCTTCAGTTATATTTCGTGTATCTTCAAAATCCAACCTACTACCATTGAGTAATGTTGTAGTCAAGGAATAATCTGCTGTTAATATTTGTTTAAAAAGTTATTGTTAAGTTAAAAGTCAATTTTAAAATCAATTTTAAAAGGGTGCATATCATAGTTTTGCTTTAAAAATTTCATGCATAAGAACGTCTTATTAATAGAATACCTCTCCTCTTTGCGCTTCGCATTGCAACTATAATGCTGATGATAACAAACGGGATTGTAAAAGCAACAAATATAAGAATGGAAATTTCTAAAACTCCATCGTAACCGAATATTTCGAAAGATTTTGATGGTGGAGGGTAAGGTGGTGGATTAGGGCACTCAGCTTCACAGTCTGAACAACTGCAGGCACTTTCATTCTGTAAAATCAATCAAATTATCCAGCTGCTCAAATGTTCCTTAGTGAATAATTACCCCAACTTTTTCGTTGCACTGAGGAGTTTTTAAATTTAGTGGTTCAAACGTTTTCTCATGTTCGTGTTCATGCTCCTCATCCCAAAACGTGACATTTATCAAAAACGGAGCAAAACCATTATTGACATCACCCATGTAGGTCAACCAACGATCACCAGAACACAAAGCAGCTCCCCACGGACCACATAAAAGATCCATCGCCATATTCCCCATCATTGGATTGGAAACTTCTTTGCACGATTTATAAAAATCCTCCACGTAGGACTCCTTCGTAAGATATTCTAATTCTTTAATGGCTTTTTTGCCTGGGTGTTCTGAAATTTTTTTTTTTTAAATCAAACAAAAATGTATCTGTTTATCTTATTTCACACTTTACCTTTATCTGCATCGACTACAGACTGGGCATACATGTACCGACTTTGGTGTGGACTGCATGTTAGTGAACATAAATATTGCCGAAAATTGTGCCAACAGGCTGGACATCTACTTAAAATACCCTGTGGTAATGCTAAGTTACCTATGAACGTTTCTACTTGATCCGCATCGCAACATGTTTTTGCCTTTCCTAGGAACGAAGTAAAAATTAATTAAAAATTTTTTTTTAAAGCAATTGCAAAATAGTACCACTTTCATCAATCAATTCTGGGCAGTATTCCTTAAGACTCGCCAAAGCCGTTGGATCCGATAGTTCTATTGGTTCACCATAATATTCACAATTTAACATGCCCCCTGCTTCAGTTTCTTTGCATTGCCCATACCAAACACAACTATCCTCTGCTGCAATCTAGAAATAAATATATAAATTAAATGATTACAACATATTCTTGCACAAACAACAGTAAAAATAAATATTTCATTAAAATAAAACTTTTAAAAAAAAAATCACACTTTTTAAAGGATCTATTTTGAAACTCCATCAGTTCTATTATGTTTTGGAAATTTATCTTGCGTAACACCAAGTCATTCTGAATCATTTCACATGCATTTTTCTTGATAACTATCTTGAGTTTATTATAATAATTTAATTTAATTAATTCAATGGTTCAATGTCGACTAAATTGACCTCTAAATGTGTTTACAAAATGTTTTTTACGTGTAAATATATTTATTCCGAGTGACATAATGCCTCACCGAGTTTTATATCAAAAACCTTTCACACAATGTAATCTTTCTGTCTATTTTTTTGTGAAAAATGCTCAAAGTCAACCATCAAATCTTTTCAATGTTCTGTACTATCTCATATGTATCACATTTTACGATAACAATAATTATAATATTTACAGAGATTTCCAAATCCTGGTATCGTTAACAAAAAAAAATACATAAAACTCGAAATTTTCCAATTAAACTTGTGTTTTTCTGATCATAAAGGCGTGGGGTTAACATTTTTACGAGTGAGTCAATATCTCGTGTTTTTGGGTCAACTGGGCAAAGTACTTTTCTTTGGAAAAAGTTAAAATTCTATTGCTCAGTTCAGCAATGGTTATGTCTAGCATTTAAGAGTCTACGTATACAGAGTTCAAAATTGAAGAATAGGAGCTCAATCAATTAAATAAATCTTTTCCTTTTGTCCATAGCTTTACATTTTATGCTGTACAAGAATAATGCACGATGGATAAAAGTAAGATTCATCTGTTGATATCGCCGTACTTGTTGGCGTCACGAGTTAGAATTCATGCATAAAACACGCATTTATTCTTAAACTATTCTCGAACTTAACAAAAAAATTGATTGAAACAGATTTAAAATAAATTCGATAAGAATGTTTAAACAAGTTTTTGGTACATTTAGACCCACATTTTTAAACTTTTCCCTCATACTTTTACATTTTTCATTTCCTAATAAAATATTACTTTGCTTTAAATTTATTTTTCCAATATGCTATTTTAACAGAACACGTAGGAACTGCAAATTTAATTTCCTGCTGTACACACATCTGTAAAAATTTATTTTGTAAAGATATTAATGATAAATTGAGAACCATACCTTGATGGGAATAGAAATGAGCAATAAATTCCTTAAAAAAATTGTCCAGTGCATATTTTCTGCTTTAAATGATAATAAACTAAACTATTGACGCTAAGCGGTTAGATGCTCGACGGGCTCCAAATATTCACAACTTTCATTTGTTTCCCTGAGTGTGGTGAAAAAACACTTTTCTCGTTCGTCGCACTCTTGATTTCAACTTCCTATAACATGTGACTATGACCTTATATGCTTCTCGTGGCGTGATCAATGTGAAGTGAAAAGATAAAGTGATCTTCTTTCCGATCTGATGTGAGTAACATGCAAAAGATACCACGCGTTAACGCCTAGCGAGTGGCGATTTAAATACTATCAATGACGACTACGTAAATACAAATTTATGGCGAACACTTGGCGAACACCGATGCTAAATGGGATCTTGATCTGATTATACTCCTTGAACCGAGTTTGTGTATGACGTCATAATTTCTCGTAAATTTTGTTGGAGAGAGAGCCTATTTTTGCGCTAAGTTTTTCGACATATTTACAGATGGAAATTGGACAGAGCTTTTTATATCGCAGTTGGGGCGACGCCCTTTTTAAGCAAACAAAATAATGTTTAATGGAATGCTTGGAAGAATGTGGTCGTCCAAGCGTTTATTGGGAATAAAATATTTGATTTAAAACCGTTGCAATTTGTCAAGATTCAGGAATGGCACAATTAACCAATCACTGTCGCCATAAAGTCATTGTTAGAACGAGAATGAAAGACAGTTCAAACAGACAAATGCTATTGTTAAATTTTATTATCAAATTGAGAGGAACTTGAACTCTTAAACTGTATTTTATTGAGTTACATTATCGTACTGGATAATCGATGACAGTATGCTGATAGAGACACGTGCTTTCCTTCTAGGTTTTCTAACTACTTCTATACTAATTACATAATAATACTAAAAAGTCTGATTTCACGTTTCTTTTTAACTTTTACATTTATTATGAAAAAATAAAGTAGAAAAAGTTTTTTGACCTCATTTTACTTTTCCGTTGCATTCGTAACCTGCTTTTACTTAAATAAAAGTTTACTTAGTAGACTGTATATTCATTTTTGGGACAAATGATAATTTGCATCAAGGTACTGTAACAATTTAGATAAATAATAAATTACAAATAACGGAGTGTCTATTTCCGCCCCAGAGATTTATTTATCTAAAAAAACGAAAAAACTTAACTTAATAAACGATTTATAATTAAAATTATATAAAAATTTTTTCCTTTTTTTTTCTCTTTAGATGATTGATATTTGATGACATAGAATGACATGAGATTGATGATCTAACCCGATTATGAATGGCAGTTTACTGTGCCGTGTAATCAAAAGGAGTGATCAAAATACTGGCCTTATTATACTGTTTTCTTATCAAGGACTAAAGTTTAAGAGTATATGTAATGAATGCAAGGTTAAACTCCGCTCAAACACCTGCAAAACCGACATAAAATAGTCCGAATGACTAAATGAAACTGGCTCCTGCAAATTTAAAAAAAAGGGGTGGGTCCATGGTTGTTCAATAACTAATTTACATAAGAGTTCAGAATAGCCATAAAATTTCTAAAGACCGAAAGGGCTTACTCATTTATTATCTTAAAGCTGTTTTGAAAAACTAAAAGTTAAAGTCCGGACGTCTGAAGAACTTCAATGTTCTGCTCGTAAATTTACAAAAATAGCTGCCCTGCAGTACAGTACATATATTTTCATTCAAGGCAATGTTCTTAAAACAGTACCTGGTACTACTCCAACAAACTAAAAACCTAAACAGTTTATTTTGAAGGCTTTCAATAATTACAACTGAAGCAGTTAAACTTAGCAATTAAATTTAATATTTTTGATATTTTGGAGCATTTCTGAAGTGACTAGTTGACAATTCTTTTTTTTTTAAATTTAAAAAGGTAGGATTAAATTTAAAAAATACAAAAAAAATTGTAATTTTATCGCTCAACGGATAATAAAATTGTTTTCCTTGACCTGTTTTGTCACTTTCCTTGGATGTAAAGTGACGTGGACACTATAAAAGTCAGATGGGCTCTGTGAACCTGTCACAAGGATTTACACAATAAGCCAGATCAGAAGTAAGTGCACCCAAAACGTCTCCCAAGTGATAGAAATCAAACAAATGCGATTTCTCTTCCTTGGGACAACCACTTTCAGTAGTTAAAAAAAATTAAACTTTTAATATTATAATTAAATAAGCATCACATATAATATAAATTTGCACGAACTCCTACAAGATATTTAATAACTAATTCAACTTATTTATTTTCTCAACAGAACTTCAACTCAAGAAATAAGGAGATAATGAACACATTCTATTTCTTTACCATTACTGCTTTTATTTGGGCTTCTGTGTTTGCAGCGAGTCCTGAAGATGCATGCAATTCTGAACTTGGAAAATGCAAAGAATATTGCAAAGTTGGTGGCAAAGACGAAGCATCCTGCAGCAGTATTTGCAACGACGACAACGGAATTTGCCTTTGCAGTACCAAATGCCTAGCCACCGACGCTCCTTGCATTGAAAAGTGTTACGGGGTTGTGGAAAACTATTGCGAAAATAACCTACCAGTCTGTGCTGGCTTTTGCTTAACCGTTGAAAAGAAAGAAGCTGCCGCATGCAATGTTCAATGCGCCACCAGCAAAGATGTCTGTCTCTGTCAAAAGGCATGCAAAGATGATAAATGCAAGAAGGCATGTCTTCCACCCGCACCAGCTTAAGATACAAGTAAATTGTTATTTTTTTTGCTTCCACTTAAATTTTCCACTTTCTACAACACTCTACTGCGAAAATGATGTCATACGTTACCATGAACTAAATGACCAGAGTTGAGTCAGTCTCAACTTAAAAAGTAAATTACCTTCTATTGACTGGTCTTGAAGAATTGGATTGAGAAATTAAAAGGCAACTTTAAAAAGTTGCCTTGACATAGTTAGAAAATATTCTAAAATCCAGTCAAGGTTAATTAGTTAATTTTATTTGTTCTAAAATTCTGAATTGAGATATTTTTTGGATTCATTTCAGATCTTTCGACGAAGAATTTGTCATTATTTGCTGTAATTAGTAAGCTAATTTTTTTGTCCATAAATAAGTTTTGCTGATGTTTTATGTTTTGTACGCATTTTTCTAATAAACGATTTCTACTTTATTTTTTCTTAAATTTTTAACTTTATTGTAAATTTTTTTTAAATAGAACTTATTCGTACATTACAAGCACACTATATTTATAATGAAAAAATAATTCTGTTATAGACTTTACATGATTTCAACAAAATTATATTTAACAACTTAAAAAATAACGGTTAATCGTATAAAATTGGATAAGGAGACTTTCAACGTCAACTTAATTAATTTACATTTAAGAAGTGTCTTTAGAAGATAATGATTTATTCAAATATTTCAACCAAATTAAACCACAATTTCTTATAAAATTTATAATTTTAGAATCGTTTATATTCAAAAGTTTTAAATAATTCAACAAGAAATTATTATTTTCTACCAACCCCCCCCCCCCCCCCCGCAAAAAAAAATTCTTTTTCACCCTAAGCATTTTGCGGGTGGCAGATTCATTTTGCGGGTGGCAGATTTCAAATTTGAATAATGCATGAGCAAATACAGTATTTATACCTACGTAAAGTATTGCATAAATTAATAACTCAGTATATCATGATTCTAAATTAATTGTATAAAAACATTTAAAAAATACTTAAAGGTTTATTTCCCTTCACCCAAATTGTTATTTTAATATCCTTAAAGTTAATTTTGTAACAGGTTTGTCAACTGCAATAAAAGAAAACAAAAATTAACAATCACTATCAAATAGATAATGAAATTATTATTAATCAGTGCAAAGCAAATAGGCTACTTTGAAACAAAATGATAAATGTTCAAGTACCAGGATTAATATAAAGCAAAAATACATGCCTGATAAATAAAGATGGAAATAGTGGAACTAATTCTACAAAATAAAATGTGGAAACAAAAATTAGAAAATTACGTAGGATTTTTGTTTAATAATTTATTTTTTTACAGTTTATATTGACAAAACTGTGAGCAGGTGTAAGGAGGTTATTGCAAAAGATTTTAAAAATATTTTTTAAATTTTCTTACCACATTATGCCTTGATTCTTCTTTTTCCAATACTTTTTGAGTTTGGAATTCAGTAAATTTTACCACAGCTGCAATTACTTTAGTTAAAGTCTATAAAAAAAAAAATTATAATTTCTTTCCTTTGGTACACAATTGCCATTGTAAACAATTACCATTGTTTGCCTTCCCATCATGTATTCAAATAAAATGTTCCTCAGGTACTGCAAGTCATTTATTTTATTAAATTTAAATTATAAAGGGAGATTTGACTTTACCTCCATTTGTGTTGGTTCAGTCAACAAAGGCCCTTGGGCTCTACTTGTTGATTCTATAAGTTGTTGCAAATTTTTTATTTCTGATTTCAGTCGTTGCATTTCATTTCTAGTTTTAAAATATTTTATTAACTCTTTCGATTGCCTTATCTGAAAATATCTTACTGATGATGAGCCATTTCCACGCTTTGAGATAAAACTTCTCTACGCAAAAGCTGATTACTTCCGGAATTACTCTCTATCACAGCCATGGTCAAGAGGCTTTGTTTTTCAAGCTTCTAATCATAGAAATTAAATTGTTAATTTAAAAAAAAGAAAAAGTAATAATGACAAAATATTTTTTTAAAAATTAATAAATAAAAATAAAACAAAATGATAAACCTCAGACTGATGTTCAACACTTTCACTGCCGACCATCTGCACAAAATTAAAGTAATAAATTTAAAAACAAAAAATAAAATTGAAAAAAAGAAATAAATAGAAAGTAGAAATAAAGCATTTAGATTGAAAATAATATTTTTTCTGTTGCTCACTTTCCGTTCCTCGTTCCACTCGTTGGTAAGGCCACGAATTTCCTCATCAAATTTCTGAGCATTTTCTTTCATTTGTCTATTAAAAACTGCTTTATTTTTCGATTCAATTTCACTAATTTTTTGAGAATGTTGTTGTTCTAATGTTAATAATCTTCTTTCATACTCTTTTGATTTATTTTCTAAAATTTTATCCTTTTCCTAAATAAAAATAAAACATATTGAAAACAAACCACAATAGCAATTTTTTTTATATTTTATATTTAACCTGACTCTCTTCCCTCGTTGTTGCAACCAAATTCTCCAAATACGTTTCTTTCTCTCGTAAGTCAACTATCATTTCCTTTATTTGGTCCTGGTAATCTTTTTCAATTTGAGCTTTTTCGTTGAAAAGTTTATCTAATCAATCACATTAAAAAAAATTCATTATCTGATACTTCTTTTAGGTGCATAAAAAAATACTAACCAACAGTTGCACCCATGACTTCTTCATGTTCTTGTTCTTTCTTGAGTAAATCAGTATTAAAATCTTTGACTAGTTGTTTTATCCTTTCAGCTTGATCATCATCTTTAGCTGCCATTTTCTGCTCATATATATTTTTAATTTCATCCACGGTTTCGCACGATTCACTCTCAGATTTTGTATTGCCAATTTGTTTTCTCAATTCTACGATTTCGTTTTCCCTTTTCTTTAATTGGAGAATTAATTTCTTCATCTCCAACTTATTCCTCTCTAATAATTTCTCCCTTTCTGATGTGTTTTCTTGAGACAACAATAAACTTTCATCAATCTGTGCGTTTTTCTTTGCAATATCGTTTTGGAAAGTTTCTTTTTCAAGCATAAACTTGTTTTCCAGTTCTAAATATTTTGCCTTTTCAATTTCCATTTCCTCATTTAACACTCTCATTTGGTCCCCTAAGGAGCTTACAATTTGCTCTGATTTCTCCAGGGAATCATTTGCTTGTTTGTTTCTTTCTGATTCCTCCAAATTGGTTTTCCTAATTGTTGTTATCTCGGCTTCTAGCGCTGCGATTTTTTCTTCTAGTTCGGCTCTAATTGCACTTGAAACGTTGTTTGCATTCGACTGCGAATTTTCTAACTCGACCTGATGTAATGAGGTCAAATTAGACACACTCTCTTGTAATTTACTCACTTCCATTTTAAGCTCAGAGTTTGCTTCGTCCACAATTTTTTGGTGTTGGTTCTAAATTTATAAAAGAAACAAAAAGTACAGTATATGAAAATTAATTAATATTTCAAAACATTTACCTCTAAATGCCGAAGTCTATCTTCAAATTCGAGTTTCGTATTGTTCAAGACAGTGTCCGCCTCTGACTGCACAGTTGCTATTTGAATTTGATGAAATGATACTAAATTTTTATTTGTTTCCATCAACTTTGCTGTATCGGCTTTTGCATCTTCTCTAGCCACATGATGTTGCATCTAAACAGTAATAAAATTGATAAAATCTGACAAAACGTCAGAATATGTTTTATTTCACCTCTAAAGTTTTAATTTTTTCCTCAAACTCCATTTTTGCATCTTGCAAAACAGTACTAGCCTTTTCTTTTAAACTTTCTATTTCAGTATTATGCTCAGACCTCAAATTTGCAACAGTTTCTTGCAGCTGAAGCACCTCTGCCTTACTGTCAGCAACTGCATTGTCTTTATTTGACTGCAATTGTTTCTAAAATTTAAAAATAAAAAAAAATAAAACATTGCATTTCGATGTTACACCTATCATTACTTTAATTTGAGACAATTTCGATTCAGCCTTTTTCTTCAAATCTTGCAACTTGCTTTGCAAATCATTATTAAACTCCTTTTCTCTTTGCTCCCATTTAATTTCATTCTCTTGTTGGATATTCTCAATTTGAACACGTAGAAAATCCTTTTCCTTATTAAACTGAATTCTATTTTCTTCAAATTTATTTTCCAAAATACTCTTCTCTTCCTCCAGAAAATTCTGATTCTGATTTAGTCTTTCCTGCATTGCACCGAGTTCATTGCTATATTGACTTCTCAAGTCTTCGTTTTTCTTTTCTTCTAATTGGAATTTTTCATTTAATTCCTCAAGCTTCTTTTGTATGTGGGTAATCTGATTGTCTTTGCCTTCAATTTGAATCGAAAGCTCCTGAATTTTTCCGTCAGCAAGCGAACGTAACTCTTTGTGCTCATTCTGAGTCTTTTCTAGTAATTTTTTACAGTTTTCGTACTCGTTAGTCAAATTCCACAAAATTTTCTCCGTCTCAATATGTTTCTGCATCAGTGACTCCTTATCAACATCCAATGAATTTCTTTCACTCAATTCTATTTGCAAAATTTGAAATTGTTCCTTAAAACGATCGAGCTCTTCACAACTCTTCGTAAATTTGCTTAACAAATCCTCTTTTTCCACTTGTAACAATTTCATTTGCTCTTCATACGATTCAATTTCCTGTTGACACTCGTTTTTCACTTTCTCAATTCCATTTTTATACTTTTGCCTATCAGTTTCGATCACATTATTCAGTTCTAGTTCTCTTTCTTTCAAAGCTGTCAATTCGCTATTAACATTTTCAAGCTCACTTTCTTTGGAACAGAGTCCGTTCTGCAAATCATTTTTCTCTTCTTCAAGACGCTTTTGTAATTCCGCAATTTGTTGATTGGATATTAATTGCATTTCTGCATTGCACTTGTCAAATTCGTCCCTCTGCTCTTTCATGTCGTTTTTCAATTCATTGATCTTCTCTTTCAAGCAGCTAATACTTTCTGACGTTTTATTCTTTAAATCCGTTAATTTTTCAACGTGACTTAACTTTATGGTGTGAACTTCGGCATCTTTCTCTTCCATGCAACTTTCAAGCCTTTGCTGCAATTCTTCTTTGTCTTTTGTCAAAATTTCCACAACCGTCGTAAGTTCGTTAAATTTTTCCTTTATAGCTTTCAAAACTGACTGTGAATCCATACCTTCGGATGAAACGTTCAAAATTAATGTCCCAGTTTCTAAAAACTCGTTATACATTACGACGTATCGTTCCAACTCTTTATTCTTCTCAAATAATGTTTCCTCCAATTCATACTTGCACTGATGCAACTTTTGCAATTCGTCCACGATCGAAGTCTTATCTTGATCTTGTTGCTCGTATAAAATACTCAACTCTTCCCTCAGTTTCAGTTCTCCTTCTTGAAAACTTATCAATTCTTGCGCTAATCTTTCACTCGTTTCTCGTAATTGAGTTTCATACCCTTTACGCATTGCCTCAAACTCTTCAAATCGTTCTCCCATTATAGCTTTATCTTTCTGTTTCTCTTCTTCCAATTCCGCAATTATCATTTGCAATTGATTAACCAATACATTCGATTCCTCAAATTTCCTCATCCAATTTTGTTCGGATTCGGACGATGATTGGCGCATCACTCTTTCCATTTCTAAATCTTCGAACACTTGCTTCAATTTTCTATCTTTTTCCACAGCATCCTTTTCGAATTTTTGTAGCAACAGAGATAACCCTTCACTTTCCTCTTCATCCCCTTCATTAGCCTTTGCCATTCTCAAATCATGCAATTGCGCTTGCAAGTTATCTTCGATCGCAATTTTTTCCGTTACAATTTCAGACACCTCGTGCTCTTTTTCAGTCAATTGGTCATTAAGCAAAGTCATTTGCGTTTGTAAGTCTTCGACATTCATGTGCAATTCGTCGTTTTCTTTTACTAAGTTATTACAAGCGAATTGTTGTTTCTGCAATTCAAGTGTTGCGTTCGTTACTTGCTGTTTGTACATAGAAACGTTGTCGAGTACAGATTCCCTTTCTTCTTCGTAAACGCCAATTTGGTGTTTCAAATCGTGTATTTGCTTTTCATATTCCTCTTTTTCCTCGAGTAATTTTTCATTCTCCTTTTCCTGTGTTTCGAATTTGACGGTTTGTTCTTCTCCGTACTCAGACGCTTGACGGAATTTATAGTACAAAGTGTCCATCTCAGATTGCAAAATTTGAATAATATGTACACATTCAGCCGAAATATTTTCGATCGAACTTGATTTATCCAAAAGGAATTCGTCCGTCATTTTTACACCAATAATTTCATGCTTTTTTAAATTTTCCATTAATGTAAATAAACCGATAAATTTGTGTGTTATATTTCCTTCGAAGTTACTCATTTGACTTTCAAGATTTTCTTTTTCAGTCTTTAGCTCTTTCAGTCTCATTTCCAGCGTTTCAATTATCTTATCATGATTGCTGTGATCCATTTCGAGTTGATCTAACCTGGCTTTCAATTCACCGTTTTCCTTTTGACTGATGAATAACAAGTGGGAGTTCTCATCTGCCTTTTGACAAACTTCATTGCACTTGGTTGTCCATTGGGTTTCCATATCCAGCAAACTTTTCTTCAATATTTCATTTTCCTCGATAAAAGATTCATTTAACTGAAGTTTTTCCTCTAGATGAGCTCTAGCAGCAATTAGTTCATCAATTTTAGCTTGCATATCGTGCTTTTCAGCCAATTCTCGACAATTGTCATCAACTGAAAAAATTTTTTGTTACAAAAGGAAACGTTAAAGAGTAGATTATTGATTACTTGTACGTTGCAATTTTTCTTTTTCCCGCGTTAACTCTTCGATTTTCACGTTTAATAAATACAGCTCTTCATTTTTTTTCACATCTTGTTCTCTGTAAGCTTGCTCCGATTCAGAAGTATCTTTACTAACAACCTGAAATAAAATATCAATTTAAAAAAACAAGTTTATTATGACTAATTATATGTCTTACATCATTAGACTCGAGATTCTTGTAAACATCATCAAGTTTTAATTGCAAGTCATTTTTTTCTTTCATTAATTGAGTTATACGCTCCTTATTTGTTTTCATATTTTCTTTGCATTTGAGCAAGATATTTTCCAGTCGTTTATTCTGAAATTGAAAAAACATTTCACAACCTGTTAACCAATCGAAGTTAAACCACTTACTTTTTCAAGCAATGAATTACTGTCCGAATTGTCCTCAGCTTGATTTGCGTTCTCTCCTGAGGCAGCTTTAGTAAAAGAATTCGTAAGAGTTTCGTTGGAATTATTTTCAGAATTCTTCAAAACATCATTTGTCACTCCATCTTTCAGTAACCTTATCTAAAATAGTATTAAAAAAAAATAAAGACTGAGAAACTTTTAAACTAACAATTAAAACAACCTGAGTATGAAGGACATTTATCAATTCATCTTTTTCATCTAGCATTATTCTATACGTAGCCTCCAAATCGTTTTTAGCTTGCTTATCTAATTGTGCCTCCTCCCTCAACTCTGCTATTCTTCGAAGCGATTTATCCTGACTTTCACTCAATTTTGTCTGAAGAAAAAATATTTATGTAAATCAAAATGTCTGAAATATAAACAATCAATTAAATATTACTCGAATTTTTTCCTTTTCCGACGCAATTTCTTTATATGCTTTTACAAGTTCTGCATATTTTCCTCGATATTTTTGATATCTTAGCCTGCTCTTCTTAAATGCTTCAAAAATTTGTACCTTTGGGATTTGGTCAAGATTTGGTGACGAATCTTCAAACTCGCTCGCACTTTCCATATCAGACTGAAGAGTTATAGAAGGAAAAATTAAATTTCTCAAAGTAATAATATGTAAGTAATAATTACTTGCGGAGTGAACAAATATGCAGGTGGTGTGTAACTCGGTGTAATCATTTCTCCTTGAAATGAAGACTCGGATGACGTTCGCGTCCGAGTGAGATTTGGTGTTGACGAAGCACTGGCTTCGGACAAATCCACCGCTTGAAAATTTCCAACGGGTTTTACCGGACTGGTAACATCGGCATTCGACATTTCGTCCTCGTCAACGAGTGTGAATTGTTGTGCTTCGGAACTAATTGATGGACCATTTGATGGACTATCGTTCAGGTCAATAAGAGGTTGGACGTTTTCTGCGGAGGGTGCTTCTTGCTGTTTTGGAGATGAAAAAGGAGAATACTGAAAAATAAAAATAAATTTAAAAATCTCATTTACAAAAATAACAAGAAATGAAAATGTTTTTGTTAATAAAGCTTTCGACTAGAAGCTTACATGCAAATCAGTTTGTTTTGTTGACTGGTTATTATCTGCGCTCTGTAAAAATAATTTCTGGTCTAATAAATAGATTAATGCCGTTAAATGTAAAGGAATGGTTAGGATAAATAAGCTTAATCCAGTGATTTAGACATAAATTTACGTAATGTAATTAAATTTTTATGTATATAGATACTATTAAATTTGAGTAAATAAAGTTTCAATTAACAATTATGAAACTACACGCTCCACCCAAACTAATTGCTGTTGACAGATTTTCTGCTTTTACATACTTGAGCTAAAGATGGAACAGATATCCGTGGTGGAATCTGTCGAACTTCTTCAATTTTATCTTTCAGCTTCTTAAACATTCTTCCAAACTTGTAATTAATCAAAAATTAAGCAGCTGTTGTCGTTTCTGGCTATATTAATTCCCATTTGCCACCATCATCTAGATCCGATCCCAATCATAGTGCGTAAAAATAACAGTGGGCGATCGGTCACAGAATCGACTTGCAGTGCATCGCGCCATCTTTTGGCAGACTTTAAGTAGATTATAAAGCCAAAATTAATAGAAATAAATAGAATATTTTAAAAAATTAAGAAAATAGCTTTTTATTTTATTTGTCCTTAATTTTTTAACAACTAATAAATGATTAAAATATTACTGACATTTTAGCATAATATTTTTTTAAAAATGGCGGACGTAAATGAGGCCACAAATCTCCAAACTGAAAAAAATTCTCCATCTTCCAACAATTTGTCGTCATCACTTGGAAATGGTAAATGAAATATGTTTCTTAAAATGAAAGGTGAAGGTGTTTTCTTACAAAGTTGTTTTGATATTATTACAGCATCAAAAACTACCGCGAATCAAGCACAAAGTGTCAGCGACTACTGTAAAGCTCTCAACCTGTGGTTACATCAGTGTTATTATTGGCAGAACGTGGCAGCGGGATTTCCGTATTATCTTACCCAAACATTAAATCAACCTAATGCTTCTTCAACTCATCTACTTTCATCAAATAGACAATTATTTACATCTCTTCAAACACAAACAAATGCCATTGCCACAGGTTCTTAACGTTAAAATCATTGTTACAGTATGGAAAACGAACTTACATTTTAGTACATTAATTTCAGGTCGGGATTTTGTAATTCCACAATTATGGAAACGATTTGCAGCGGAATTCATAGACTTCTTCATTCTATTTTTACTCAAACTCGTTGTGACTTTTATAGCAATTGACTTTTTTGACGTAGTGTAAGTTTATTTTATTAAATTAACAAATGTAAGATTAAACTGAAGTAAATTATAGCGATCTTGACAAATACGATTTAACCAAACTCCACGAAGACATTCTGGATTATCATTTGGCTTTCGAAATGACGTCAGAAATCATTATGTTGGAAGTGATTCACAGATTTGTAGTCTGCTTTTTTGAGGTACGGTGTAATGTAAAAGAAAACTGCGATTTTAAAAAATTTAAAATTAAAATATATTCATAGGCCATGTGTTTACACCGTGGTACACCAACAGCTGGTGGTGCAACGCCTGGAAAAAGTCTTCTTGGTTTAAAAGTAGTTTCCTGCATTGGAATTCAAGAACTTGGAAATGGCCACGTTAGAGTCCAACCAGGTGGTGATTTAGGATTTACATGGTAAGACATTCTTAATTAATTAAAAATCATATTGCAATTATTACTCACGGTAATGCATCACTTTGATTTCGTGCCTTTTACCTGTATAGGGCGTTGTTACGGTCATTCATCAAAAATTTTTCATTGGCATTTTTCTTTCCGATCTGCCTCACGCTCTTCCTGTTACCACACAATCGTACAGCGTACGACATTCTGTGCAATAGTGTAGTCGTTGAAGAAATACCCAGAAGACGTTGAATAAATAATTTATTGATTATGTAAAATAATTTAAGGTAAAAGGCAATTTTATAAACAAGTTTACGAAATAAATTAATTGAACCAGTTTATTTTTATTTAAATCACAACTCTTACATTTTGTTATGGAATGTGATATTTTATTGTCCGTTGAATGAATTTATTACATTCTTACATCCCCTTTAAAATTCCATTAATTTACCCGAAAACATTATTCATTTGGTAATACCTTGTACATAAAAACTACTCCATTTTTTTGGAAGGAGTAATTAGGAATCACTGTACGAGAAATTCGTTTCCATAATTGCTTATCTGCGAGATCGTGCATGTAATTCTCTAACTTGCCCGCATATTCGGTAACTTCTGTTAAATATTCTTCCCTCATTACTATGCAGATTAGACCACCTAATATAAGCAAATGAAAAGAAAAAAAATTAATCTTATCTCGTGTCATAAAATCCAATATTTTTTATTTTGAGATGTTCAAAATCCTGTTTACTATCATTTTCAAACAGACATGGAATATCCTGTTTACTGTTATTTCCCGTTCATAGATGGAAGAACTGCATGCCGTTCAATATTTAAAAGCGTTGTCACAGTATATTTCATTCAAATTTACTAAAACTTTGATTCGTACCAAACATTCCTTGGAATTATTTATGAATAATTACATATTAAATATTTAAATTTAAAATAGAAAATATTTAAATTAATAAATATAGACATTTAAAATTTAATATATAATATGATGAAATGCAGATCAGTTATCCGAACAGTGTAGGTAATTTTATACAGGATGTTCGATGTATTATATTTAAAGAATATCCATTACTTTAAAATTAAACAATTTTAATCAATACAAACAGTTAGGAATTTTCAAGCAAAATTTGCTTACGAGTTCTCAAAACACATTTGCAATAATCACCACCATTTACGCACGGCAATTAACACGAAACACAGGTACCTGGTTTAACGATGCGAATCATTTCATCAAGTGCTTTGGTCGGAATGTGTCCTTCTCCCATTCCTCCAGAAATCACAAGGCAATCATAAACATCTGGCGGTTAAAAATTAAAAATATAAAAAATTCGATAAATAATGTAAACAATCAAGTTTTAAATATATTATTTACCACTTTTAATACTGGTTTGCTTGGCACCTATTGATTCTAAATAATACTCTTGGTAAAGTTGTTGCTGTTTTGCAATTTGCAACATTCCATCAGCTGGTTCTAAGGCATCAATTTTATGGAAGCCCAAATCAAGAAGCTGTAAAGAAATCAATATAAATATCATACATTTTTCTTTCTCACTGGCGGTCTTTAAATGGAATAATATTTTAAAACAAAAGCTGTATTGAAGAATGAAATGTCAAAAAATCTTAAATTTATTTTTATTGAAAAAAGTGGTGATAAATTTTCTATTAAAGCTGCACGAGTGGAACAAAAGCATAAATTAGTTTTTTTCATCGCAAAATCTTTTTTTTTTTAAAGATTCTAATTTAACTGAAAATGGTCCGTGTAAATAAGATTTGTTCTCAGATCTCGGGATTTAGCCTCAGTCATTAAGAAACACTGAGAGCTGCAAGGCGTGAAATTATTGGAAACTTACAAGACAAATACTGCGAAGGAATTTGCCAAGAGTGTTTTCATTAATCAACTGTGAAAAAGTTTACCGTCTTCCAACAATAAGAACTAAGGAAATTCACAAAAAATCCTCTTTTTAGAAGACTCGAAACTAAAACTACAGATAAATAATGAAAAAAATTGCAGGAGTGTAAAACATCCATACCTCTTTACCAACTCTACCAGTTCCAGCGGCTATGTCAATAAGTCGGACGTAGGCTCGTTCATTTTCTGGATAATATTGCGCCAGGAATTTGGCAGCAATTTGTGGTCCATTGTATCGACCTGGGCACAAGTCCTGGAGATAAGCAAAATTAATCAGCAAAAGGGTTTGGGGAACCTGTAATGTGCACTGATTTATTACTACACAGCGATATCAAGGTGAATTCACAATTTCACCGTGTGTAACCATAAGAGTAATCAATATTAAAAAATCTTCTTTTTTTCTTCCAAAGTGGGAAAAATCAATAACGATAAGAAAATCAGACTTTACTTATATTAAAGGAATCGTGAAGGGTGTCTACAAAAAAGTTGAAATTGAAAAAGGAATTTTTATCAATTTTATTCAACTTTTCTGATAGCTGAAGTAAACTTTTTCTCTTTTTTCGCATTGCTTATCACATTTTTTCAATTTTATTAAACCGATTTTCTTGTATTCACTATAAAAAAAATTCTTTTAGAAAAAAAATATTTTGTGAACATTTATAACTTCCTCAAATGAAATATTTAGATTAAAGTTGTTCGATTTATTCATTTAACTGAAAAATAACTCCTTTGCCAATTGTTGCCTAGTTATCAATTCTTGAGTATACAATAAAAATAAGACTGCCCAACACTGAGAATAAAA
>JAQIXT010000473.1:0-34124 GCA_034700445.1 Stenotaenia linearis
TTTTTTTCTTGTATTTCTCAGTTTTCGGTGCCGTACGACAACGCAAAAAAACTCACTTATTCAACATAAACAACAACTGCAAACTAGAACAACTCTCCCATTTGTCCACCCACGACAACCTAAACTACATCGTAGACGTCGACCCGAGTCCACTAATCCCTGGCGAATTTCTCTACCTCACCCAAAACGGCCGCATCGAACTCAAAAAACTCGCCACCAACACCTCAAAAGAAATAAACAACGATTCTCAACACGAACACAACTTACCAATAAGCGTCCAGTTCGGTCAACATCCTCGCTGCATAATCATAACCTCACAATCTCAAGTCACACTCCTCGACTTACGTTCATCATCCAGTCGCACATTACCTTTATTAACCCTTCCGAACGTCACTTTACCAGATGACGATTTATTCTGTGCAGTGGCTCCTTTCCCAGGCAATGACGATCTGAAAATAGTAACAACTTCATCAAGCATTCTTTTACTAGGTTGAATTTCAAAATTTCGAAAAAATGTATTTCGAAAATATTTACGTCGAAAATTAAAGTTGGGATATTTATTTCGAAAATAAATCAATAATATGGTTTGTTTGGTTTCTAAAAAGTCTGGTTTTCTTCAACTATTTAAGAAATAATTAAAGAGGGCCAGATTTTTTGGGGATATTTGAATAGTGATAATTTATTTTGAAAGACCCGTTTCGAAAAAATTGCGAAAATCAAAAATAAATTGGGATTTGATTTGAATTGAATTAATGTGATTCAAAATAAATTATTTCGAAAGAAGATTTTACTTAATTCCAATTTAAAATTATTTATTTTCGAAATAAAATTGATAAGAAATTCTCTTTTCGGATACCGTATTTCTTAGAATAAACCTCACAGTTCTATTGCAAATCATAAAAGTGTCACTTCGATATACAAAATGATTATTTACAGAGTTAATTTACCTTTAAACGTTATGGTTTTTGCAAAAAAACAGGCTTATTTGAGTCATATTAACATTGTATAACGTTAAAATGGCTTAACAAACACCTGAAACTGACACTGTTGATTTGAGAGCGAGTGCTATTCAAAGAAATACATCACACATTTTCTTCAAAATAATATTTTCGAAATACACCCTTTCAATATCAAACATTTTCTAATTTAATTTATACCATTTTACCAGACCAACGATATCCAGACGTTTACCTCTTGAAATGGTCGCATCTTTTACAACACCCACCTGAAATGACATCCATCAACACCCTACAAAACGGAGACATAATAACCTTATCAGCCAGTATCAGTGATCAAGAAGTGGCAATGATCCACGCGGAGAAAAATTCACCTCAAGTGTTCACCAGATGTCCCACAATGCTCCTTTCACGCCCAAAAGACTTACTCCGCTTACTACCTCGCGGCGAAACTCACCCGATCGAACCAGTTTTAACGGCACCCCTCATCGGAATCGGCGTTTTACCAACCTGTACCGCCTTACAATTGACGTCCTCGGGTCACATCTACGCACAAAACATCCGTCTAGGTGTCGAAGACGGCTCCGAAAACGACTGGAGAGTCGGACCGGGATACCAAGACCCCTCGGACAAAAGTGGGACGTTGGAAAAATGGGCAGAAGAAGTGGGCGAAATGTGTTTGAGTGCGAGAAGAGTGAGAAAATTGAAAAAACCAAAGGAAAAACACAGTGTAGACGCCAGTGGTTTGCGAAAAGTGTTACAGAGAGCGTCGAAGAAGAGAAAAATGGCGACTTTATTCGATACGGCTGTTAAAATACCAAATGTGTTTGAAACTGACAATGAAAGATACTGTGGGGTTAAATACGGGTTGTGGGGAGTCGAAAGAGAGAGTTGCAGAGACGAGATGTCGAAGAAACTGATGAGTGTGTGGACTGGTAGTGAAGAGTTACACCCAGAATGCACTCAATAAATTTTATTTGCAATATTTAAAATACATTTGAGAGAGTTCAATTTTTTTAACTTGGATTTTTCTTCATTTTTAATCTGAAGCTGCCATCACAAAGGAGAAAAAGATCAACAATTTGTATTTTGATACCATATGACAAATAGTTTAGGGAAATACATCAAATTCCCATTTGTAAATTGAGTAATGAATGGGTAAAAGGGAGGAGGCAGTGGAAATAATTGGAATTATTATTATTATTAGAGTCCCTTTTTCACTATTTATCACCCTGAGTTTGCTTGATAAAAGCTTTCCGAATGCCAGCATTTTGATTTTTTTAATTACATTTAAAGTGATAAGTGATTTTTTATTACATCACTTATAAAGTAAAAATTCAGTCCCTTGGTTAGGGGTACTAATGAGTTTAGCTCATTGGTAAAACTGTGTACGCAACTACCAAACTGGATTGTCAAGCTTATGTCATCCAGTGACAAAATGATTCATAAGTACAATAATCTGACTAGTTTTCTAGGCACTTGGCAAGCTTGAAGATGGGTACACAGCTGTAAACAAGGGACAATATAAATCTTATCACTACATTTACCTGCAACTGTAAGGAGTTTCTAATTGTCCTTTCATTCAGTTATTATTTGAAGTGTGGAAATAATTCAAACTGAACTCTTAATTTACAAATTTAAGAGTTTAGAGTTTGAAAAAAGATGAGTTATACAGGAATTCTGTTATTCTGTATAATTATTTTTACCGTTATTACCATACAGGCGGAGGCCTACTTACGAACGAGTTGTTTTTGAGTCGAATTTGTTTGTAAGTTGAAATTGCATTATTTTGCTGAAAAGAAGTCTAAAATCACATTTTCTTAAAGAATTGAGATGTTTTAAATTTGTGGGACACAATTAGAACATTATACAAGGGTAAAAAAGATGTTTCTAGGCAACAATTGACCCCAAACACTCACAACGTTGATGGAAATGGGAATTATTCTTTGTTCGTATCTCCAAAAGTTCGTAAGTCAATGTTCATAAGTAGGGGCCCACCTGTATTTCCTCGGGTAATACACTCGCACACTATTTACTCAATTGGCTTCATTTGAATTTTCTATGAATTGTTTCACTTAGTAAAATTCTCAATATGAATTTTAATTAGGACGACATTATTTTTTAAAAATTTGTAAAAACTGATTTTGTTTATGAAAACAATTTTTACAATTTTTTGTGTGGGAATAATAATGAATATAAAATTATTACACAACATATACATAACACTGATTACACCAAGAATGCACAGTTTGAATTAGTGGTGGATGAGAGTTTTGCAGGGCCTGGGGCAATACCGTTGTGGACTTTTTTTTCCTGGATAAAAAGGGCCTTCAAATTACTCGGGAGTCCCACTTTCAAAGTAAAGAAAAAGAGACATAAAATGCCCAAATTTAGGGCTGGTGCTGGGCCTATCGAAAAAGGGGCCAGGGGCAGCTGCCCCATATTCCCCTCCTCAAACTTATTCCTCTATTTGGTCAATTAACCAAACTTTTCTCAGTTTCTCATTAAAACCTTTCACATTAACCCTTTAACTAAATGAGATGACAATTAAAAACTCCTTCAAATAACATCTCATTGCAAACCAATGTGGTTTTTTAAAAAACGGTTAAAACAATAGGAATAAATGACCCAATAAATGAGCCATTCAATATCGGCCATAGGGTATGGGTAATAAGGACACAAATGAAACTAAATGTTTCTACAATGAAATGTAATAATATTTACATCAGTAAATGTTAAAAGGATTCGAGAAAGAGAAGACTAGTAAAGACACCATAATGAAGACTGATACGTTTATGATGATCCTGAAGAAATTGATCCAAGTCTTTTTTGACGAGGTTCTAGTTGCAGCGACTTTTCATACAACACGTCCTCTGCACGTATAATCAAACTTTGATCAAGTAGAAATTTTATCACCTGAAACCATTCGACATTTTACTTTATGCAGACAGAGGAAATAAATTGAAAACGACGACTAACCTCAGGTTTCGTATCGATTTTGTACGGTGTTTGTTGTAAATGACGAATCTCTCGGATTACATGAGCAATCTGCGTTTGGAAAATTTAATTAGATTAGGGGAAGCCATAAAAGGAAGTAAAGTAATGAATGACCATTCTCATCTTCGAGAAATTGAGCAGACCATCATCGGTGTAATTTGGTGTCCCTTCTTCGATGAAGATTAAGTCACCCAGATGCGTACCCAAATAAGGTACACAAGGTGGATCACTCCTGGAAATGAGAAAAATTAAGACACAATAATTAAAAAACAACAAAGTTTAAGAAACTTAAAAATACATGATAAATTAGTACTATCTGATAAAATATCTAAAGAAATTTCACTACATAAAAATTGAATTTACAAATTTTAAGTCAATGTAAATTTAATGTAAAGATAAAATTGAAATTTGTAAATTCAATTTTTTTTGCGGTGTTTGTATCGTCCATATCACATTATATGGAAATTTTAATAGAATTATATTACAAATATATTAGAATATAATTTAAATATATTAAAGGTACATTTTCAATATTTTTGACCCTCTTTTTATAATATATTATAAATATACGGCTTTTCCGAATGGGAGAACAAAATACATACAGGTACATTTCATTGGAGTTAATTGGCTGGGAAGTTTCGTGGATCAAGGGGTAGCAATGTTTACAAGAACCTAACATGATAAAATTACTCGGTGTGTTCTTTCACTTAGCACAAATATTTTTGCCAGATCACTTGTGTAAACATTGCTGCCCCTCGTCCCAAGAAACTTCCCTGCAACAACGACTGTGAGGTCCTGTTTTTCTAGTTATACGCTTGAAAAATCATCCACAAAACATGACTAATTACACAATGTTCTACAACTTCATAACAGGCTTTTTTGCTAGGTTGCACTATTTAAATGTTAAACACTAATTGTTGCTAACGTTACTGGAATGTTTTATATTGATTTCCATACCTGTGTAAGGCCTCGCGAAGGTTCCGAAATCTGCCTTCGGCAGTCACCAAGGTTTGAAGCTTCTGATTAATCTGCCGTGACTTTAATTAATCATTTTAGTTATTTAAATTCCACCAATTTAAGACTTTTACCAGTGTTGACATCCCTACTGCTAAATTGCAAGCAAATGTGGTTTTATTGAATTTTAAATGAAATTTATTTAAAATTCAAATAAATTCAACAGAAAATGTAAAAATCCAATGGAAAACTGTTGAAGCTAGGCAATAATTGCACAAATTTAAAGAAAACTATAGAAATTCAGTTGAAATTGCACGATTTCAATAGAAATATGAAGATATCAAACTTTAAAGATTGAATCTGCAATTCCAGCTACTTAAGCAAAGTAGCGTAAAGTAGCCATAGCTAGCTATTATTACACAGCAGCGATGCCAACACTGTCTTTTACTTACTGTTTTCGATACTTTTTCCCATGTCTTTTTTAGCCTGAAAACAGCAGCGTTTGCTAAAGCAGAACAAATCTGCAAAACGCCGTTAAAATTATGCATGCATCGACAAATATCTGCTACATTAATCCATTTTTCAATAATAGTAACTCGTTTAGCTAAATCAGGTTCATCAATAATCAGTGAAACTACTAACTCGCTCATCTGAAAGGAAAATAAACTTTGAACTACCCTAACTACAAGAGAAAACAAGAACCGAAGTTTACATTATTAAATCTTTGATGCATAAGAGTTATATTAGGTGCTCTTTTCATTTTATCTGCTTTCATCCAACCTTGGTTTAGAAACTCTCTGGAAAAACATTAATAACCAATGAAGTAGAAAGAAATCAGTTGAAATATAAATGTGCTTACTCGCTTCGGATCGAAACAAATATCGTATGATCGAGATAAGTCATGTTCTCAGCCAAGTCAATTGCAGAAGCAGATTCCATATTCTCTTTTGATGGAGTCTGCATTTATAAATTAATGGAATTAGGTATAAAACTTACTATTTGATTATATCGCTCATCAAACGTCATCAAACGTCAGCCAATGAGAAGCCAAGAAATATTTGAATTGGACCAATCAGACGAAAATTACAACGACAATTTTTTTGGCCAACTTTCAACGTTTGATTCGTGATATAATCGCCTGAGATATTATGGGTAATTAATCTCAGACCAGTGGTGGTGCTAGCAGAAGATCCAAGTCCACTTCCGTCTTATTCGTTTCTTCTCTCGTAATCATACGTAATAACTGAGTGGCTGCTTTGTGTTCGACAGGCAACAGATTGTTATTACACACAAGCTCGTCAAGAAATTCGATTGTCAGTCGTTTGAGTTCAGATCCCGCGTCAAAGTCTTGGGCATGTTTCGATATCCAATGGCGAAGAACATTGAGAACTCGCATTGTTGCTGCAGTGTACATCATTGATTCCCGCTTCAGTGCTTTACAAGACGAGTCAACTGATGCTGGTAATAAATTAAATTTGAAAGAAAGTTGAGTAAAGTTGAGATAAAATTTGAGGGATCAATTTACCAATGCTGAAGCGGCAACTTATTGAACTCCTCGGAGTCGCTATTGAGCTTCGTGGGGTGGCGAATGAACTTCTGTGAGTCGAGATCGAACTTCGCGGAGTTCCAACTAGATGGTCTGGCGGGTTACTAGACCCAGCTGTGGCGGCAGCAAATGCAATTGCAGCTCCAGATGTACTACTCCTGAAAGGATAACGATTTCTATCTAATCTTACATCTACAAGGCATCCAGACGTCTGAAAATTCCAAATCCCATTAATGTTTTTCAAGGAATGCCCTAATGATTGCTTAACTTATAAGGATCTTGTAGCGGCAAAGTATATTAGAGCTAAGTGGTCCCTAGACAGCTCTTGGATACTCGACTTGATTACTTAAATGCAATAGCCAATAGAGTCCCCTGCTATCCTAGTATCGTATTAGCCTTAAGGGTTAACAATTGACAAGCTAGAATGGTTGGTAAGCTAGAATAACGTTTATAGTGGTTCCAACCACGTGCAGTTATACAGACCAGAAGCAAAGAGAAATGAAGTAAAGAGTAAAGGTGAGTCCACACTAGGCGGAATTATGACGTTATTTCTAATTTTCCGTTGTATTTTTCCACCAAAAATGACGTCATTTCCTGAAGTGAACAGAGTATCACAGACGGAAAATTAATAGACTTCGTCTATTTTTTGCGCTGCGGATGTTTCCGCCAACCAATAGGAAGCGAGTGTAGTCATGACGTCATTGGCAGCATGGCGCCAATTGTTGGGCTTTAAATTCCAACAATGACATTTTAAAATGGAAATATTTTATTTCCGTTCAGTGTGAACCACCACCATGAGCATTCCGTCCAACTTGGACGGAATTCTTTACAAAATCCGCCCCAAAATTCCACCTAGTGTGAACTAACCTTAATAAGGTTTAATCAGGAGAGCCAAATAGTAAGCTGTAGAATATAGTATGTGCTAAAGGTCTGGAAAAGAGGCCTGACAACAATAGATGTACAAAGATAAAAGAAACAATTGCAATTACAATAAAATCTTTAAATCCAGACTGCCTCTATAAATGGCAGATTGCATAACCTCCATGAGTATTTTCCCCTCTAACTTATTTCCGTTACAAGACATTTATTCGGATTTTTTGTCAGTCTTCTAGATAAAATGGTAAATTTTAGTGTAAAAACTACCTACCTTCTTTGCGAAGCTCTGTTCGACGTAATTACCACTCCAGCACGACTCGTGTGTTGCGGCGACTCCGACGAATACTGCAAACTGCTTCGTGGGGACATAATAGAAGAATCGGTAGACGTGTCACTACTTCCTCTTTTACAACTAGTCACAGAACAAACTTCAAAAGAAAAAATAATTGAATCAAAAACACTTCTGGTAAAATTCACTTCTGGTATTACCTGATCGACGACCATAACTCGATATAGCATTTACCGAAATCGGTGGCGGCGAACCAACCTCTTCTGGCGAAGAACTCGAGGGAGCTGCTTCCAATTCGTCACCACTCGACAAATCAGCAGCCGGTGGTTGTTGGCCACCTTCCAACACAGCCTCTTCTTCCACTTCTTGCTCTACGCTCTTGTTCCTTTCACTCTCCTCGTCCGGAACAAGGGTGTGCGTGCTCGTGTGGGTGCTCGTGTGTTCGGTCAATGTATCTGAAGATGTCGTATTGGTAATGGACGTCTTCGGTACGTCCAGTCGATTGGTGTCAACTGTTTCGACTACAGTGAGATTCATCTGTCTCGTGGTCTCTTCGACTGAAAAGTCAGAAATATTACAAAATATAAAATAAAACAATAAAATAAGTGATATTTCTTACACTTCCGGTGACTCATTCTCCAGTGCTGCGAAGCTCCTCTGTCCCAATCACTCGTGTCTGACGTTGCACTACAGTTGCTAATACGGCGCGGTTCTGAAGAGATTACACTACATGTGCTAATACGACGAGGGTCTAAAGACGTTATGCTACAGGTGCTAATGCGTCGAGGATCTGATAAAATACTGCAATTGCTGATTCGACGAGGATCCGTCGATGATATGCTGCAGTTGCTGATACGTCGGGCGTTGTCATATTCCGGAGGACTTAGCGTTAAGTCGCCTTGACCGCTATAATAAATAAGAAATCGACTTTTCAATTCTGTGAACGTGGGACTTAATAGGCCGGAAGTGGGAAATATCCTTTTGATGTTTGTAGAACCAATAAAAGAAATGGACGCTGTCCCTAGGAGTTCCAATATCCGTTGGACATAAAATGAATGTTTAGGATGTGATGGGATTTGTTGGTTAAGCCACTCCGAACACAAACTTACGTTATTGGAGTTTCGTTGACTTCTGGATTGTAATACACTTTTTTCAACGCTTCCAAAACGGTCACTCCGTCGGTAAAAACGCGATATGTTAAAAGGAATGTATTTAAGAAATCGATGCTTAAAAACCGAAGATCAGTTAAGCGCTCTAAAAGCCGGCACGGAGTGGCATATCTTATCTATTATAAATAATTTAAATTATTATTAATTTAATTATGTAAATTTCTGTAAATCTCATTTTTCTACAAGGTATAACAAACCTGTGGAACTTTACAAGAATTTAAGGTTCTGCTAAATCGTATGTCTACATCATCCTTAAAAAGTTTCGGATCGTTTCTAATCGAAGTTGGCATCGTAACTGAGCTATTACTACCATTTCCATGAAAAAGATTGTTAAAGTGAACATTGTCAAGACACTGAAAGTAATAACAAAGCGTCACGAAACATCAAGATTTAAAAAACGAACTGTTTACATGACTAATATCACTGATCCAAGCTGCCTTTTCTTGTAAAGATGGTGCTATCAAATGGATTGTCACTGAAGGCGCATTCTTAACATCAACTATTAACTTGAAATCAAAGCTCTGATTCTGCGTGATAAGAATGCCGTCACCAGTTAAGCCTTCCGAGTCATCTTCGATAAAAGATTGCTCATTTGGTTCTTCAATAAGTGTGGCATCAGCCAGCGAGATTTTGCCAATGGGCTTCGAGAAAAAGAATAAAAATTGTATAGTGTTTCGGTAAATGTGTTCAACAGTAAATCGTACCGATATAAGATGGAGTCGCCCACTTTCGGTGCGAGTCGTAAGCAACATATGGTTTGCGAAGAGATAACACTGTCGCGGCCCGCCTTTGTCACTTGATTTACTGAACCAGGATTTGCTTTTCTCACTCGGAAGTTGAATGAGACTTCCTACAAACAGTTTTAACTCTGAGAACGTTTGAAAAATATCTGTTTACCTTGTCGGACGTAGACTTGATTCACGTCCAGTAGTAGATCACAGCCTTCGATGATCATTCGTTCGATCGAAAGATTTTTTCGGATATTTTCGGTTTCGCTAACCTTTTGATAAGAATAGGAAAGATTTTGTTGATCAGATATATCCTCAGCTCTTTGCACGTCAAAACACGCAAGTGCACATGTATAGGGCTTTAAACAACGATTGAATGGTCCTTTCTTTTACGTAGAACAAAACAAACCCCGAGTACGCTCGTCAATGGCGATCAATACCACAGAAGACTGGATTTGGTCTTTTGTTTGTACCGGAATTAGGCTGCTCAATTGTTTAAACGAGTCTTTACGATGCTCTTGGAAGTTTTTTGGGTAAAGTAAGCAGGAGTTTGGAGTTTGGTGAGGGTTTTTCGAAAGCGAAACTAATTATTCGGTTTTTACTCCTACCTCATCGTGCATTTGTTTAGATAAAACTTCGAGTTTCTTCCTAGCATTTTCCAAACTACGTCGTTCCACGTGGTTATGCGGCGTGTGTGCAAGTAATTCGTGTAAAGTGATGATATATCGTGGAATCTGGAAACACAAGCCAGCCCAACCGTAAATTATTACAATCGATCACGCCGAAAAATGCTGCGTTTTCTTTTCAACGCCTTGTAAACACTTCACTGCATAACACCAACGAAACAACAATTTCCCCAACTACGTGAACCGTAAAAACACTAATGATGCGTTGATATACTTTACCTGATGCATGGGGTAAGTGAGAAACGTCTCGAGACTTCGGCCTTGCAACGACGGCTTGTTTTCGAGTTTTTTCAGCAAAGCGACAAAACGAGGATTTTGTTTACATTCAGCCAAAACTTGAAGCGAGAAATGATGATTGCGAACGTATTCTTGGTAGATGGATAACATTGGAAGCAACATGTCGAACAAATCACCTGGAATAATAAAGCAGTGTTAATTAATAAAGTGGAAATAATTAGGTTAATTAATTAATATTAAAATTCCCCCTCGAATAAATCCATTCTTTAAATTTTCTATTTTTGGTGTACAAATTTGGAAGAAATTTTTCCCAAAAGAACAGAAGAGAAAAAATGGAGGTTTTATTTTATCGCTAAGAAAGCCGCTTGTAAAAATTCAAGTTGAGCTATCCATAAGCGAGGAAAGTAAAAATATAAAAAAATTCTTTTTAAAATTGTATTTTCTTAAAAAAGCTTTTTCTTCGTGGATTTACGAAGGATTTACTAATAAATTTATGAAGTCAAAATGTTGCTTGTGATTCTTGTTGATATGTCTATAAAAATCCAAAATTTTAATAATAAATCAGTGAAAAAAATTTGAAAAAATTGCAAAAAGTGATTAAAAAATTTATAAAAATAGTTTTTAAGTGTTAAAGTCCTTAAAATCTCCACCTGCAACTAAATAGCAGTAGCAAACACATGCACAGGTGAGGTACCCACCTGACAAAGCAACTAAACGCTTTTTCACTAGTTTCTACATCATGCTATGACGTCATTCTACTAGACGAAAAAAATAGAAAAAACACTCATACCTATTTTAATCATACCTAACACAAGGGTTGGCCAATTCTCCATTCTAGCCGTTAACCCTTTGAGAAAAATTTGGTGAAGGAACATGACAGTTTCACTGAAATAAAAATAAAAAAATAAAAAATCAATAGTGAAATTTAATTTAAAAACAATTTTCCCTCTCATATTTATCATTCCGAACATCATGTCTGAATTTACTGGGAATTTATACGGTAAGCGAATCATAATTCACGATAAAAACACCAATATTTACATTGTTCTAAGACATTAAACGCGAGTGAGAGGGAAATTATATTCAAATTTACGACGGAATTCTCAAGATAATGATAAACAGCTGAGAGAATGACTTCACGTAGAAAAAACAAAACTAAACAAATTAGTTTTGCAATCTAATTAATTCCAATTTCAAGGTTATAAACTTATATTTAATATTAAAAGTGAAGTCATTCGCCATGGCAACCTACAAATCCCCTAATCGATTTGACCGTCATGACAACGGAAGTGGCTCACCTGTTGAGGAAAATGGAATTAACATCGTCATGTGTACAAGTCGGCGTCTTTGAGCTGGCCGCCATTTTGAATGGACGTAAAAAACAAGCGACAAGAAGTTGAAGCTGTTCCACGTATTCTTCTTCCTGTTCCACCATTCGGAAGACGAGGCTGGCGATAAAATAAAACGAAAGGACGTGAGAAAATATGCACAGCATCTGCATTCACGTTGCGGCTCGTACGGCATCGTAATTTATCAGTTCAAAGCCCACAAGGCTCTTAATCCAACCCGGTTTCCGTTTACCGCACCTGACAGCCTATTGTGTTGAGGCAATTCCTGGCTTTGCCCCAAACAATTGCTGGTGTAGGGCTGAATTATCCAATTGACAAACCAAACCAAAACCATATTTGCTTATGCAACTCGGGAACCGAAAGTCCTGTTAAACCAAATGTCAAATCGAGCTTTGTTTTAGGTTTTGGCAATATCCAAGACATGCGCAATGTTGTTCATGAAGAATTCATAGCGGACAAAGAAATGGTTATAAATTATGTTATCGTAGTTTTTCTATAAGTTTTGATGGTTTCTGTAGATTTACTTAAGGTCTTTGGTGGTTTTCTGTTGATTTTCTAAAGGTTTCCTACTTCAAAAATATAACTTGACAAACTAACAAAACAAATTTGCTTTTGTAACAAAATGTCAAACTGTATTTGATTTTCCGTTTTGGGAGTGTCCAAATTTAGACATGCGCAGTCTGTGCTGGTTATTTGACAGCTTTGAAGATGCAGTTTCAACTCGTGAGAAGTTCACAGAGGACAAAGAATTTTATCCAAAAAGAAATTTATGGTTATGTTGGTTTAACTTCAAAATCACTCAAAAAATCTAAACAGTCTACAAATTTTGTAAAGAAAACTTAAGACAAACTATAGATTATCTGTTTCTAATGTTAAAATAAATTCTTACGTTACCTGTTACGCTTTTTCATGTTTTCCGCATGAGGTGAATGTATGTATTCTTCCACGATTTGCTTCCACCGACGTCGACATAACCAACCACGGAAGAAACTTTGTACCTAAAATTAAAAATCATACCAAATTAGCCTTTGCTTCTCTTTAAACAACATTTAAAGATCAATTTTTTCAATTAAAATAATTAGTTCGTGTTAGAAATTCTATATATCTTCCGGAAATTTGAATTTTTAAAGTTTTATTCGATTTGCTAACGTCTCTAAGGAAATAATTACAATTTCACGTTAAACTTGAATTGAATTTCAGTTTCGATTTAGGCAATTGGCCGTAACTGATACGTTGGATTGAATAAAATTGAAGGGTTTGATCCGAGTTTGATCTGGGTTGGAATTCATGTGGATGTAAAATCCAATTTTCTACGGCCAAATCCAATGTGGCCCGTGGGAAAACTCTAGTTTTATGCTTTAGTGAAGCAATGGAGTGCTCACATAATTCCAATTTGGATCCTGGACATCAAGTTTTGATTTCCCTTTTTCATTTCTTTTCAATCACAAAGGAAATGTACATTTTCTCACAATTAAATTATGCACTAAACACTCTGTATCTTCTAAATTTAATTTGTTATTCACAATTCCTCGAAATAAAAGAGACAAAATGTAAAATGATTTACTCAATTAGGTGCAATAAAGAATTTCTAATTGCATCTGGCTACAATTACACCCAATTCTGCTCTATATCCTAGCAATGTGTGTTTCTTCATCCTCTTTTCAAAGCATTAATCCTTGAATTTTTAAGATACAACAACATTTTTCTTAGAATTTGATTCACAGTGTCACTAAACTGTTAATATATTGATGTAGAGCTTTTATGAATACATTATCCTCACTTTATTTGCTGACGATCGTTTAGTTTATGACTAAATTTACAGTTTTCAAGAGTCCGATTCATTTATGGTTATGAAATGAGTCAAATGAGGGATGAAATGCATTGCAACACTACAACCAAATTGAAATAACTCTTTGCACACCTGTTCAATTTCACAAAACTAATCAAATAGCGAAATTTAATAATATATTAAAAGTTAAAAGATTATTCATTTATATTACGTAAAGCCAGCTTTAGGTTAAGTTTTTTCAGTATAAATAGTGTGGTGACAAATGAGCAGTGCACTAATGTGATTACTTCATCAAGAAAGCAAAAGAGAAAAAACTTTACTGCATCATTTATGAAAGCAGCCATTTTGTCTACAATGTGTTAAGTCTTTATTTAATTAGTATTTAAGATGAAAGAAATAAAACAAAGACATTTTCCACGCTAATCTAATTAGAAATGAATCAAATGATAAATCTGAATTGTGATTTCCAATCCTTTATTGCTCCAAATTGATCAAAGTATAGAAAAGTAGGTACTCGAAGGGAAAATTACATTCCTTTAATATCCTGGCAACTTAATACACTTTGTCCCTCATCTAATTCTTTCCTGTTTCCCATTTTAAGTGATGAGATTGTTCTTAAGCACAAGATTGGCTCAAAGAAAGGATGAACTAATTCAGCAATAACTTCTGTCAAGAGGATTGAACGGACAATAAAAAAACAAATCAAAAACTAAATTTCATTTTCTGATTCAACTTTTATCAAAACAAAGTTGAAAAAAAATTAATCACACTTTTTCCTCCCAAGACAACGCTAGATAATTTCCAAGTTCATACACACGTATGAAAATGACATCAAATTGCATTTTTCAACTCATTTATACAACTTAATGTGTGTGTTATTAACTGCAATAAAGTAGAAAACTCGCACCATTTGAAACAGCTGGGTATGATAAAAAGACCATGATTAAAAGAAAGGAGTAAGACCTAACCTGAATTTCAAGACCAATCTAAACCAAAGTGTAATGGAAAAACTTAACGACGCCATTGTGTACAGATCTTATTACAGAGTTTTAAAGTAGAAGACTGATTAGCACTTTCTCTTTTCAAAAGAAAAATCAACCAGTAAAATATGTAAATGTAACTAAATAATAAAAATTATAATTATATTTCACTTGCTTTTACTTTCTTTCACTACCAATTGACAAATTGAATTATATCAGCTGCATTAAAGTCCAGCCATTTGAATATTTTTACATGTTGTGCAGGAAAGCACTGAAATTCAAGTCTGAGTTTTAATCCTTAGATCAATTTTTCTCCTTTTATTCATATTAAAGGTAAGTATCACGGAAAAATAATATTTACAGTAATTTATAATGATTAAATTTATTGTAAACATCCAATATAAATTTAAGACGTAAAAAAACACATTATAAAATTTACCGGGAAGCGTTCGCTTAAAACATTAATTCTTTATAACAAATTTAATTATTGAAAATTATTGTAAGTTAAAATTTTGAAGGGAAGAATTAAGTATACGTATAACCACACGAACAATGAAATTATCATCGTTTAAAATCCAGATGTGACCACTCGGTGCGGTCTCTTCTTCATAAATGTGTATACAAGCGCATCACATCTACTTCTGGGCTCAAAAATCGATGCGTGGGCCGCGTTTATTTGAAAACGTTGAAGTATGTCAAGTCTGGGGTCAAAAGAAATGAGTGTTGACGCTCCATAACGCGCAAGATCTATATTCATTACGCTATCTGGGGAATCCATCCGCGTTAATGGCGTTCATCACTCATTTGGAAACGTAGCGGATTTCTATTATTTTTCTCTCGTCGTCAAATGCGTTTTTGCCGATTTCAGGTTTTTAAATATTTGAAATTTAAAATTCGACTTGAAAAAAACTCATTTTCAAACCCGGCACGTGCGTGCATTCAACTCAAAAGCTGAATTATTACAAAGGTAAAATGAAGCAATTAAAATGTCACTCGTTGCGCCGCTTATTGATACTTTTTTGAGTGGGTTTTTATTTGAAAAATCGCTTGACAGTCGTTTGATGCCAACTGAGAAAGACGAAGCCGAGCTGGATTTAACGATTAGTAACTGTTATTTTGTTATCTTTTTGGTATAAAATGTTTGCTGGTAATGTGAATACACGAATTCCGGCTACAGTCTAGATGTAATGAGGTTTGCTGTCATAGTGATGCGCCGTGAGCCAGTATACATACTATGTAGCAAATTTATATGCAAAGGATTCTTGCAGGATGTCATAACCATTTGTGTTTTTTCGTTTTATGAGTTTAAAGACGACCTTATGTTGTTTAAAATTTTCCTTAAAGGATGATTTGGCAATTTTAAAGCAGATTTCGAACGATTTGAACAGTTTAAAAACAATTTCGTTTACTTAGCAATTATCTCTGTATGTAATTTTTCCACCGTAATAGATCTGACAATGCGGTCTCATCAAACGTGATCTGCGCGAGATGTAATAACCCTCGTACTGTCTCGTTTTGAGATGATGTCATTGTTCCACACCTTTGTAGCACATTCTGAGAATTAAATCCACTGTTGGAACTTTATCTGAAACGCTCAACAACGATACAGATATTGAATAACATCGTGGGGCATTTTAATTTGGAACAATGACGTCATGCATAAATCTCATTTCAATGTAATGATGTTAATGTTTGAGCATTGTGGTGAGTCCCGTCAAAACAGCTACATTTAAATTTATTTAATAACTAACCTTAAATATTTTCTATGTAAATTTGTTTTTGTTTAAAAAATTTATGGTTTAACCCTCAGTATTTCTTTAAATTTCTGTTAATTAAAATTGCAATCATACCTTTTTAATCTTCTTAATTTCTTCACTTTCTTCAACTTTAACTTCATTATTTTCTACGACATCCAAGAGTTTCATTTCCTTTTTCATCGCAAATATGTCTGCATGCAGTTTCTTAATATCAGAAGTGTACTCCTCGCATTGTTGCATATATTGATGTTTTGCCGTTTTTTCGCTTTCGACAATTTGCAGTAAATGCAAGTGTTTTTGTTCCAATTCTTCTTTGAGCAACAACAGTGAACTAAAACTAAAAAACGAAAAAAAAAATTTTTTTACTTTAAATAAAAATGAAAAAATGAAAATTTGAAAATCAACTTTAATTATTAAATTTTAATTCACTAATTAATTATTAAATCCCCAAATATTAAAGCCATTAATGTTTGACCTTGACCAATGTTTGCTTGGAAGTAAAACTCAAACTTAAAAGCACTTTGCTCGAGAAAAAACAAAAAAGAAAAGGAATGACGTCAATTATATGAGTCGTTAAACATCAACAAACTGATGACGCTCTGTTTACCTGGCTTGTTTTACCGCGTCGATCCACAATTCGCATTCGGTTTCCGTTTCCGCACGTAATTCGTATTGCCGTAATTCTTCTTGCCGAAAACGGATTGCAAAACAATGCTAACGATAAAACAGAAAAGAAAAAAATCAAATCGACAAAACCGATAAACATTTGCATCAACAGGTGTAAAATAAAAAAACAAACTTATAATTTCGACGCATGCGCAACAATTGTTTTCCCATTTACCTACTATTTTAATTATTAATCAACTGGTGCCTAGCAACCACTTGCAGCATCCCGTCACCATAGCAACCAATTTCAAAATCCATGCAAAACGCTTTAGAAGCGAGAAATAACCCTTTCACGAGAAAACCCCGCCATCAAAATAAAATAACAAGTCCATAACACGCGACCTTTAACCCCTCTCTTTGCATCTATTTTTAGTCGTATTCGTTTTTGAGCGCGAGCATCAGGTGAATCACCATGGCAACTGCTGAACAGACCACCTGCAACATCTGCACGTTGCGTTTCGTGGAAAATGGATACTTTTGATCGGCGAAACATGGTGTGGCGCTGAATTTTTTAAAGGAAAAACTCTCGCACCTTTCACCGACGCCGTTTGTTAAATGTCGGCCGTGTATATGTACAGAATTGTCAGCTTGAAGAGCATCATCCCGTTGCCATGCCAACTCATTACTATTGATCACGAGCAGATGCCAAAAGAATAGTGGAGGCGTGTTTTACACACTTGTTGCTAAAATACAATCTACCGTTTGTCAAGGTGACCGATATGTTGTCATGCAGGTGCATAAACACTTTACGCCGACATTTTCTCTGCCGTCGGTTTTTCACGCGTTTTTGCGCGTTTTACTACGGGCTACGATTTCCCATTTCATTCGATCCGCTTTAAATATAACGGATCGACTGTGAGGCTATGCAGTGAAGTTTTTTTTTCTATATTTTCTATTATATTATCAATTGCGGAGTGCGAGGGGCAATTAGTATGTAATTTAATTAGTACAAGTGTAATTGTTAGTAGAAAAATTCGATTTGGAGAGAAATTAAATAAAAGCGATGAAATTGTTTACGATCGTTTTGAAATTGATTTTCTGCCGTGAAAGTTGGAATTAGAGAATTTCAAATTAAAATCAGTTTCAAGGTTTTTTCTTGCTACGGGAATTAATATTAAAACGCGCGATTTCGACTTGTGGATATTGGTTATTTCTCTGATCCGAATGTAGCGATGGGAAAAGGAGAGAAATGTTGTTTACTACACAGCGATGCAACAACCGTTGCAGATTCCGATATCTAACATTGCCTATTGATGTCACGAGGCATGAATTGATAGGTCTCGGAAATGAGGGAAAATACATTCGCTAACAAAATAATAAGAAAATGGAATTTTGTTGAAAAATTTCTGTCAAAATTTCAAAACTGATTTAAATATCACGTGATCACACATTTAAATTGTGACGCACTTAGATTTGCATTATACAAGTCTCGAATAAATGAGATTCCTCACTTTGTTTACATTTATGAAAATGCCTCATTTGAATAATACCGCAATTACATCCAAATGCGCGTATTTAATTTGATGAACATGCAATTCTTAACTGGAAAACGAGCAAATCTGTTGAGATGAATTATTTTATATTAAAATAATTTATATACTTTATTTGTCCAATTACTCGCAAGATTAAGATTAGCTATTACACTTCAATGCAATGATTCGCATACAATGGAAATAGATTCAACGGCTTTGCCTTTTTGTTGCTTTCGCTACAGCGAGAACGAATTCCCACTTCGCCAAGATTAAGGTTTGCCTGTAACACTACGTTAGGGTTAAAGTACTGTTTATACGCGATTTGCACACATTTCCAGTCCACCAAAGGTAGTTTGAAAGCCGCAGAGTAAGTGTAATGCGTTCGTGATTAAGGAAAAGGCTTTAATCGTTATGAAATGGCTTCTCTGCACACCTCTGATTCTTTTTTTGCTTCTCTGCATTACTTGTGTGTACCGTTTAATTATTTAATGATAATAACGTGTCTTGCGAGTGCGAGAAGCTAAACGACGTCTTCGCCCAATGTTTTATTGCTACAAATTATTTTTCCGTTACAAGAGTTTGATTATCCCGAATTTTATTACTGACACTAAAAGAATTGTGTCGGAAATGTTCACGGCTAAGATTAAGACCGTGACGTTTGACTTTTCGTCCATATTTTATCCAATCCTTTCATTACATTCCATTAAATTCAGATACTACCACCTGTTCCTCGAGAACAATCATTTCCAAACAGATCTTTCCAATTTCTTCATTATTTTTGACGTTTTTTCAATAAATTTTAATAAAAAACGAATTTTAAGATAAAAAAAATTTTTTTTTCTTAAATTAAAAAATTTTCTTACCTGTTTTTCGCCTTTTTCGCTAGGAACGATGAGTCGCTCGCAATAGGAGCCCTCCAAGAATATAAGACCACAGACGCGCGCGTTGTTAAGTTTATGATAGAAAAGAAGATTTTGGTACAATGTGAACCAGCGCACTTTCCACTTGGAATTGTCACCCCACCGTTTCGACAAGTAACCGGTCATCGTGTGGTCGTTGCGCGCCTTTTCGTACAAGTTGAGCACCTGAGCCTCCTCTAACTTAACTTGTCGTTGCATTGCACCTGAAGGGGTGTTGGATCAGGATTCCCCTCCACTTGATGTGATCGAGGCGTCTGCAACTGTTCTACTCTTGGGGTTACGCTATCCTTCGCATTTTGGGCGATCGGCGTGCGCCGTGTGGACGAAAATGAAATCACGGGAAATACTCATTGATTTAATGGGGTTGAAGTGGAGATGATTTTTTTTTTAAGTAAAAGATGTCAATGTATATTTGGTTTTTTATTTTTTTTTAAATCTTTTTTTGTTTGTATGTAAATAAAGATTTGTGTGAACAAAGTGTTGAGAAATTAATTTTTTTTTAAATTTTTATAAATTTAATTTTATTTTGGATTTGATTTGTCTTGTGTTGAATTTGTTGTTTAGTTCTGATTGATGTTTGTTTATGGGAAATTGATGAAGTTTGTTGAATTTAATTTATTATGTTACATCAGTTGATGAAATATTTTAATATTTAATATTGGGGTTTTATTAATATCAACAGTTAACTGTGCTTAAATTTATTATTCTTGTAAAACTGTGTCAGATTAAATTTATTACTGTCTAATTAATCTTCCCTAATCTCTACTAATTACTTCATTTATAAGTGAATTAGGTGGTTGGGAATTTCAACTCTAGATGGCATAACATATCAGATAGAAATGGAATATTTGAAGAAATAAAAGTTGATCAATTTTTTTTCTGATTTGAATATAATTCTTTATTGATTATAATTATATTACATTAAATTGCTATTTGTAATAGCAAGTGAATAATGATTAAAGTAAGTTAATGATCATTGCTGTTGTGTGATAGAACTGGATGAAGAATGAGAAAAACATCATTTGGCTTGAAGGGAGCACATCCTCTTAGTCTATTGGGAATCAGTAAAGTCCCAGAACAGCGCAAACAACACGCAAGTCAGCAATACTTGTACCTAACACAAATATATTATCACCTTGGGCCTATTCTTCTGCATTTTTGAGACAATTGTGAGACAAATGACTTCACAGTGTGCAAAAATATCATCAAAATACAAAAGTAAACAACATATTACATTTACTGCAAGAAAAAAAAAATCAAATTTACAAAATTTACAACAAATTTAAAATTTTGTATATCTGATTTTCCTTGCAGTTATTTTTATAAACTAATCTTTAATTTTGTTCATTTTTTATGTAACCTCTGATTTCCATCTCGCGTTCATCACCGTCTTAGTTCAGCTCTGTTTCATCTAAATAATCCGTTACAAAAAAACCTTCATAACATCATTCGAACTTGAAACAAATCCACTTTGCACTTACCTCACACACAGCTGTTCAATCATACGTGTCATCATCGCCTTATTCAGCCTTTGCCATCTGCTGTACCATAACGATGATAACAAAAGAGAGTCAATAAACTCTGATCTACATAAAATCCATGCAAATACGCTTATATTTCACGCTACAATCAACACTTCAAGGCATTCCTGCATCAAAAACACTTCATATAGGTTCACCACAAACAGATGCAGAAAAAGAATTCACTTAAACAAGCGACATGGATACTAATACCAGTGCTATCAACAACACTAGTGTGCGGAGTTGCGCTTACAGCGATCGGTTTGTACGTTTTTATCGAGTACTTTCAATCGAAGTTGTATCTCGGTGTCGCTCTTCCGTGCGGATTAATCGTGATTACTACTGCGGGACTGGGAATTGGCACCCTTGCGTATCGGTTTAACATCGCAGAGACGTTGGCGTACGTTGGTTTTGCTGTGTTTTCGAGTGCCGCGTTAGTTGGATTGTTTTTTGCGTTGATCGAAGCGTCGAATGCTCATCCAGTGTTTAAGACCGGTGTGATCGGTGGTGCTGTTTGTGTACTGAATGCTGTTTGTTTGGGAACGAATATTGTCGGTGTTTTCGTGTGTTTTCAAGTGTTGTGCTGTTTGAAAAAGAGGAATGTGTATAGAACTAAAGTTAGATTTGCTCATACGACTGTTTCTGGGAAGGTTAGTGGTTTGTATACTGATGTGTAATGTTTTTATTTATCATCTCTTAAATGATAAAAATGTGTATTTTTAATCATTTTATTAACAATTTGCATCGTGAATTTCATTAAAAGTAACCTTTTTATATTTTTATAAATTTATTGTCTTTATTTGCTAATTGTCACGTGCCTTCTCAAACCAGACCCTGGAAGCTATTAAATAGCGAGTGTCAATTTTGAGTGTCTATTTTCAGGTTTTTATTGAAGAGAAATGAAGTTAATAGGTCTGTGTTGTTTTTTATTTATCGTGACTATTAGTGATGGTACACTGGTCGATTTAAGTCATAATTATAATAAGTCTACTCAACATTGGCCAGTTACAGCTAAGAAGTTTGAAATAGAATTTCGGGATTTCACCGCAGATGGTGTATGGTAATAAATTGTAGTTAATTGCGTTTAATGAAGCGCGGTTAATTTTGATTTAAAACTTGGGCATTTTAAAAAGTAATTAGTCAAATTCCTCGCACTTGTTATAGATTTAAAGTGTGGTATTTTGTGGGATGAATTCTTTTTTTTTTGTTAGCTATATGAAGTCTCGCTTTCAGTTTTGCAATTTCAACTGCATTTCTATTGAATTTGTGTAAATTTTGCAACAAATTTCTGCAGTTTTCTGTAAATTTATTGCAATTTCAACCAAATTCCTGCAATTTTCTATTAAATATATTTCACCCAAATTCCAAAGAATTTTCATTAGGAAAATTATAAGCCGCACTTAATGCTTTCTGTACAAAAATAATTCTCTAGGTTCGCCAGTAACAGCTTCTGCACGGGCGAGCACAGTGGAACTCACTTCGATGCGCCTTATCACTTCAACAAAAACGGCTGGACCGCCGAGCAAATTCCATTAGACCGCTTATTCGAAATTCCCGCAGCCATAATCAACATATCGGAAAGAATATCCCAAAACCATCCCCCACTCCACCTCACAATCGAAGATTTAAAAGCCTGGGAAGACATTAACGGCCAAATTCCCCACAGAGCGCTCGTTATAATGCACTCCGGTTGGAACAAACATTGGTTTGACTCTTATAAATATTACAATTCGACTAACTTGGACGACATGAAGACTTTCAGTTTTCCCGGCATCGATCCAGAAGCTGCTTTGTGGTTGGTGGGTAACAGGGACATAGTGGGGGTAGGGGTTGATTCTGCTAGTGTTGATGGAAAAGGTGGTGTTAAAAGCCACCAAATTCTGTTGGGAAAAAATATTTATATTCTTGAAAATCTTGTAAATGTTGATAAATTACCAGCTAAGGGAGCAGTGATTTATGCATTTCCAATGAAGATCGAAGGTGGAAGTGGTGGACCAATAAGAGTAGTTGCTAAATATTAGAAAATAAAAATGTTGTCAAATCTATTGATCTGTAAAACGATCAAAAACCAGCATTTTATTCATGTAATAAAGTTCACTTTCTATTAACATGAATTTCCTCTTTTTCTTATCAGCAATCAAATAAAGGTCATGTGATTACTTTGTTTTTAATTTCAATACATTTTGTTTTCAGTATCAATCAAAGAAACCAGACATGATAGACGATGAAAACATAACAGGAAGTAATTTCATACCTTTAGCTAATTATTTTATTTCCCCACAAAATATGGAGTTAACATCCATTTTCAATTTCCTACCATATTGGATGTATCTTTTAATTGCAGTTTTATCACTCTGGTATTTGTAAGTATCAAAATTTTACAAGTTTTGCTTTCTAAAAAGATACTTTGCAGATACAACACAAAGGATTTTGATTATTGGAAAAAACAGGGCTTACCAGGACCAAAACCACTCTTCCTTATTGGAACTATGGGATCTATTTGGAAACATGTAAATCCTTATATTCAACATACATCATTGTATATGCAATGAAAATCAATTCCTTTGATTCTAGGAAATACACAAACTAAATTTGGAGAGATTAAAAAAATATGGTTTGGTATATGGGTATATAAAACTAACATTTCTTAAATTTCTTAAGATGCTGTGAGACTTTTCAATCTGTAGTACATTTGAAGGAAGTTTGCCTATGCTATCAGTCTCAGATCCTGAACTAATCAAACAAATAATGGTCAAAGATGCTCCTGTATTTACAAACCGGAGGCCTTTTGAAATACTAACTAAATACAAATTGACAAAAAATATGTTGTTTTTTATGAATGATGAGGAGTGGAAAAACACCAGGAGCATCTTATCACCAACATATACATCTGGGAAATTGAAACAAGTATACCGGTAAAAGAAATGAATTTCTTGTATTAAAACTTACAGTATTTACCAGATGGTACAATTAGTTGAAGAATGTGTGCAAACTCTAATTGGATCATTGGATGCACAAGCTGAGAGTGGGGAACCAGTAGACTTTGCCAAGTAAACAATTCCTAAAAAAAGTAAAAATCCTTTGTTAATATTCAAATAAATTTAGAATATTTCCTGTTCTGACTTTGGAAGTAATTGCAAGTGTTGCATTTGGAATGAAAATTGATTGCATCCAAAATCCTGACAATGAATTTGTCGTTAAAGCGCAAAAGGCTTTTCAAACAAATCCAAAACTAATTTTCTTTTTAAGTAAATTCTTTATAAAGTCTTAACTCTAATCATTTCTAAATCCCTTTATACAGTTGTGCTAGGACCAATTTTGAAACTCTTACCTCAACTAGCAGAACACCCATTAAATTACTTTGCATCTATTGCTAGTAGAGCCATTGACATGAGAATTCAAAATCAGGAAGTAAGACTTTAGCCTTCTAGAATACCTTTAATGCTATTAATCCTTTGTCAACAGAAAAGCAGAAGAGATTTCTTGCAAATTCTTCTTGAAGCCGAAGCACCGCACGAGCAACCTGCGAAAGAGCGAGAAGAATCAACAAACAAAAGTAAATTTCTCACGAAGAGAGATACAAGAATTCATTATCTACTTACTTCTTTAGCCTTAACAAGAGATGAAATTATATCTCAAATTGTATTGTTTATTCTGGCTGGGCATGAAACAACAGCAAATGCTCTTAAATCAATGGCATATGAACTTGCAATAAATCAAAACATTCAAGAGAAACTTATAGAAGAAGTTGATGAAATTATGTCTGAGTGCAAGGTAGTTAACTCTGGAAACATTGTTTATTTATAATAACATTGTATTTCCTATAGGGTAAGCCTAGTTATGATAATATTGAAAGTTTGAAGTACCTAGAAATGGTCGTATCCGAAACATTACGCAAATATCCACCATCAATTACGTTAGAATAGTAAATTGATATTGCTTACTAAAATCTAATTAGATTTTTTACTCATTTCAGTACTGATAGACGTTGCTCTGTAGATGGATATAATTTAAATGGTATAACCTTACGAAAAGATACGATTGTAAATATTCCAATCTATAATATACACCACAATCCTGAATTTTATCCTGAACCAAATAAATTTGATCCAGAAAGGTAAATTATTATACTTTTTTAAAGCAAATTAAAACACTTTTCCATCGTAAATGTAATAGATTTTCACCTGAAAATAACGCCGCGCGCAATCCCTATATTTATCTTCCATTCGGTGCTGGTCCGAGAAACTGCATTGCAATGCGATTTGCTTTGATGGAACTAAAAATAGTAATGATCCAGATGTTATACACATACCGCTTACAAACCTGTCAAGAAACAGAAGTAATTAGTGTTTTCTTTAATTAAACATTTTCATTTTCACTTTTTAATTTCAGTTTCCACTGACATTTAAACTTGGAAGTCTGCTTATGCAACCAACTTCAGTTATTTTAAAGCTCCAAAAAAGAATTGATCAGCCTCATTTTAATTAATTATGATTTACTTACCTCTTTGACAACCAAATTTCTAACAATTTCTAACAATCAAATATAAGTTTATTTCAACAAGAATTCACAATAAATTGATTGTTATTGATTATTTTAATACAGTGAACCTATAGATCTATTAACAGAGTAAAAATATACTTTGGTATACATTTAAAATAATTTTTCTAATTTAAGTATTTTGTATATACAAGTAAACAATCTCTGGATACACCATAATAAACTTTTGTTGTGTCATTATCTTTCCTCTATTTACTTTCATTACATAGTTGTTCTTCGGTTTGCGTACATTGCTTCGATAAAAGCACTATCAAAGTCAGCCACATACCAACCAGTAAAGGAACTGGTGTTTTCAGTCGGAACATTCGGCAAAGCGAGATTGAGAATTTCATCCTTTAAGCGAAGATATTCCTTATAACTCGCTAATGCTACACTGAATAAAACAAATCAAATTAGTTATTTTATAACTTCCAATAACTGCATTAGCTAACTTAAAAATGTCAGTTGGATAACCCATTTCTTCTAATTTATCAAATATAGAAATCTCTGCTAGGGACTGATAAAGAAATAACTGTAATGTAGAAATTTCATTTTTTTAAAACATTTTTATAAACTAAATTATTGTTAAACCTACCAAATAAAAACTGTTGACTTGAACAAATAATTTCTCCACATGGCGATGAGTGACTGAATTTGGATCTCGCCCGGTGTATTCGAACCAATGCTCGAGGTAACACCTTAACCAACGGATTTGAAAATTTCTGTTTGGGTAATCTTCAAAACTCAGTGAATTTTCTCCTATTTGAAACAAATTATTAATACTTAACATCTTGAAACTTTTAAAATATTTTACCAACAAACTTCCAAAAATGAAAAGCAATGTCTTGTGCTTGAAAACTGAAACCCGCATCTTGAAACCCGACAAATATAATCTCACCTTTAAAATTAAATCCTTCAGCACATAAACTCACTAAAAACTCCCACTGGTTTTACCCTTCTCCTTATTCCATATGATATTTTTAGGTCTCAAGTTATTATGGCAAAGAACAACCGGCGAATCCATATTGAGTACGTGGTCTATTAGGTCGGTAATTTCAGGAATAACTTCATCTCTTGTTGGAAATTCATTTTGAAACCTATAAAAATACTTTTCATTAATCAAAATTCCAGCACGGTATTCCAACATCACCGTTCATTAAATTCAGGATTCTTCAACTTTATTGGATAATCTTCCGGTATAGTTGTGTACAAATCACTAATTTTAGCTGACTTTTGAAGACTTTCCTCTACTTCAGTTGAATGTAACAATGCTACGTGCTTAGCAATCAACCTAAAACAAATAAACAATAGAAATCAAAACATCCAAACCCATATCTACCTCACCTCCAATTTGTTTCCATTGTAATCATACTTGTTGTCATATATTTTCCTTCGACAAACTCATATGCAATACCGTTCGTAAAGGATGCAATAATCTTAGGCGCAAAGCCATATTTCTCATGAACTAACTGAAAACAAATACAAAAGTTTGACACTGCTCACTTAGCACGTTGCAAACTTTTCTCTTAAAATTAAAAAAAACCTGGTTGATCCTGCGAGTAGGCATATGCTTTCTCAAAGATTAAGCCATGCATGTCTAACTACATACCGAAACAAGGTGAAACCGTGAATTTTCATTAAATCATTTATAGTTCCTTGGATCGTATGAATCCTAAATGGATAACTGTCGCAATTCTAGCTAATACTTTGCAAACGAGCTCTGACCTTTGCGAGGTCAAGCTAACTTTTTTAACCTTTGATGCGCAGTTACTATTCTACCTTAATAAAAGCGACTTCACTACTGTTGTTAGTCAACGTATCATGATCTTCGCTATACATTCTAATAATTATAATATCATCTCTATCCAAAGTTGAATAGCACGAAACTATGCCATTATCCGGATGCTTTGACGAAAACTGTAATAGTTAAACCAAATTAATATAACCATAAATCACTTTACAAGTCACTGCACTTACTTTAAACTTCCACTCGCTCTCTGCCCAACTCGGTCTCACAAGTGACAGTATTTTCCCAAATTCCTTCTGCACATTTTCAACTGTTAAAATAATTTCAACATGCGCTATTGGAAATGCCATTTTGTGAGTTGTTACTTCAAGTTTCTCACTTCAATTGACTTAACAAGCAGGATGAGCTTATTAATCCCTTGTTCCTTTTCCATCAATTATGATAAACCTTAATATGTAGAAATTTTGAATTTGAACTTCACAGTTTATCATTGTCAGATAAGATTTCATCCAACTATTAAATTACACTATATAAACACATAAAAATGACAAAAAGTAATGAGGACGGAAATTAACTGGCCTTTATTTTTAAATAGAAGAGAACAAAAAGCAACAGTTCCAAGGCAACGATCATTTAATGATAATAACAAATCTTGAATTAAATGGAGTAAAAAAAAAACAAAAATTTTCTGGACTGATTAAAAATACTAAACAAATCTGTCAGTAACACAACTTTCTCTCATTCCCATTAGATGGAGTCAGTATTAACTACCTTCACAATATAAAAACCAAAAAAGGGTGAAAACAATGCCATTGTATATAAATAAACATTTAATCATTCTTTCCTAGCAGCTCCATTGAGGTAAATGACAATTAAGAGACTTGATACAACAACATCAACAAATACAGCCAAACTAGAAGTTAAAACAATAAATAATTAGCAAAAAAGTTCACTAAAACATGAATCTTAATGAAATAAATGTTATTTGTATAGAATGGCATTGTTTTGTTGCAATTTTTCTCACTGGGACCTTTCAGAAAATTCTTCATATTTTGCACATTCATTTAAATCAAAATGTTGCCCTTGTGTGCTTACTACATTATACAATTCTAAATAATAATAATAATAATCTAAAATATAAAAAAACAAAAATATTAAGTGCAATGTAAGAAAAAGATTAACTGGGTAAATACCTAACAATAATTAATATATTTATACAGCAAAAAGTGCTGTTGAATCAAAAATTCTTTGTACAGTGCATGCAGAAACCAGCACTTGTCACTTCCCCACTAATGTGCCCCAAATTCCTCAATTGATACAAGCTATAATTAATTCATTCAGACACAAACCAGTGCAAAATACGAGATCATTTCTGAGTAATCCTGATTTGTCCTTTTTTGCAATTGATGAAAACATTGATTTAAATAACAAAAAAGCAAGTTACATCACTTTGTCGGTCAATTTAAGTAAGTTTAACATTATTCGATATGCACTGTGGGATTGTTATTCCAATTAATTTAGAAAATATTGCTTTCTCTTAAAATTAATAGAGAAAACATGAGATTTCATAACCCTCCACTTCACCACAATTTGTTGCATTTTCAACGTTAAGAACTTACCGCAAACATCCCAGCAGCATCACGGTGTTAAGTTATCAAAAATAATAGATACCACATACAGTATAAGGAATAATTCTGACATCATTATGACACTAGAATGCTACCTGGGATGTTTCTGCACCAAAAGCAAATACTCATTCCTTAAGTTTTCTGATTAACTCCATAATTCATTGATGTATTATCATAATGGAATAACCCGCGAACGAAAAATTTTGGTGATAATTTTCTGTTCGCGGGCAATAATTTGCAAATCACATCACAAAGCGTTCAAAGTCACCCAAAATTATTATTATTATTTTCTTCTTCTTCGCTATTAAGCCGATTGGCCGACTTCGAACGCTTCAGTTTCTCAACCACTGAAAAAATGAGTGATATAATCAAAGCAACATCATATTGCCTAAAAAAATGTACTTATTAACTCTCTCAGTTAATTCCCCACTCCATCAAGTGAAGCTATCCTCTTAGCTACATTTAAGTTCCCAATATCAGCACAGCAATCACTGATAGTGAATACTGAGACACCATAAGAAGTGAACAATGTTTTCAATGGATCAAGATAAGAGCTGTCATACTTAAGGAAGGTAGCTTATTTGCTTTTGTGGACACAATTGTTAAGTAACATGTTCTACAAAACCAGTTTTGATACAAATGATATTCTTTTTGTGAAAATCTTGTAGCTGCATTCAAAAGATCATAAACAGCTTGCCACAATTTTGTAAATCCTAAGAAAAAAATTTCAAAATTCAGTAAATTGATTAAGATCTTAGAAGTACTAAGCTAGAATGTCTGGAAGACGTAGATGTTAAAAGCTGCCAAGATTTTTAACGATTGTAGCACGAATCGAGCTGATTTTGTAGTTTCAGTCCGCTTTTTTAATGGAAGACTGGAAGCCTAACCTATAATGGTGATGTCCGTCAATGTCGTTGTAATTCCCTGAGTTTTAATGGTTTCTGAATCCAACATTTCTACCAAATTGCCACAGAAAACAATAAATAAACCACATCAACAACTATCGTTTAAAAATGTAAAGCCTAAGAAAGGAAAACACACAAAACTGGGTAATCAAACAAACTACATAAAAAAACATAAAAAAAAAGTTTAAAAAAAAATGAAAAAAATGGCAGAGATATATATATATAACAAGATGGCTTCTATTAAGAGAAAAATTGAAGAGAACAACTTGCGATTCCACAATTGCTCTGTTCCAAGTTAATTTTCCAAGTCTTCGCGACCTGGGCTGTAGGAGATCACATTGGAAAAGTCTCTTAGATGATTGCTTTCGGACCAAAAACTACCTCCGACACGTGTTATTTATTCATAATCGACCCCTAGATTGCGCCTGCGCGAAAAGAACGCCTTGATAGAGAATGCCGTTGACGTCCATGGAAACCATGAGTGATCCTGTTCCATCAGTTGCACCACGAACATCACCTAATAAATAAAATAAATAAATATTAGTATATTTTATTTAAAATTAAAATTTGAAATATTTTTATTTTATATTTTAAAATGATTCTTTGACAAGTGCGAAGTCATCGAGCGAACTCGAAAGAGAGTGCAAATAGATTTTGATTTATAAATCAAGGGAAATCAATAGAAATCATGAAATCAAAATCGCAGAAAGTAAAAAGAAGTCACAGAAATCAGATAAGAAATCAAGAAAGATTTTTCATATTTTCAAAATTATGATTTGTTTATAATTGAAAGATAAACAAATTTCTTTAAACTTTCAACTACTTAGCACCAAATAAATCCACTAATTGTGTCACATCTTTGTATTTATAGAACTCCAGTCCATTCTGCCCCAGCCAGTCCAAACCCCAGCCACTCTTGCCATCTATTAGCAACTTCCCAAACTAACTTAAATTTACATTCACCCACAAACCCTGGCACAGAGCCAAAAGCAAATTCATCACCTACTGTAACTCCTTCAATTACTTGATACAATCTACCAACCTTTCCAAGCCAGATATCAATTACAGATTGCTATATTTCTCCCTCTTTTATCTCCCAACCAACAACCCACACCTGATTTTTTATTCCTCTTTATTCCTTTTCCAAACCTGCTCATTAAAATTAAAATATACTTTTTCTCCAACCTTGCCTCACACAAGATGACTTTATGACTTTTTTATTACTTGTCAAACTTTACTTTCCTCCATTACGTTGATGTAAGAATTCTAGGAATATAATATAACAAGAAAACTTAATTTTACATTTCTGACTCATTAAATCAATAACTTTTCCTTAATTCCCTTCAAAACAACCTGAAAAACAACATAAAATCATCAAGTGTGACCAGAATTCCCATTAATTCACCTTAAACAAGCGAATTTGAACAACAAAAAAAATATTTTGCGAGGAATTTAATCAGACGAGACAATTTTGTTGGACAAATGCCGATGCTAAACTAAAACAAGTATTAAAAGAATACACCCTTAACATCATCCATCACGTTCTGGCATTACAGCCCTTCAGTGCTGCCGTATGGTGCTAAAATTCGAAACTTCCCTCGCCCCGCATTCAGTTTATATAAATTATTTCGTCGATTCTAAGACACCATCGATTCTAAGATGCAATTCTTTTACCGCAACCCTCACCTCTGCTGGTGATTTTCATGTGTCCGCCCGGTAATCCGTTCAACGACAAAATGCGTTGTTCGTCGTCAGTCAACATTCGTTTGGACGGAGGTCCGTCTTCGAGGATTCCCCTTCTGGACGCTTCAGCAGCAGCTTTGGCTACTTCTAAGTTAAGCGCCTCTCTCTGCGGAGCAAATGGGGGCATTGAAGCTGTTGTAGTGTGTGTAGGTGTACTTGGAATGCTGTCTTCTTCACCTAGATTAAAAAATTAAATAATATTTTTCTTTAAAAAAAATTAAGTGAGGGGGTCATGACTTAAATCAAAAGTGGGTTTATTTTTCATAAACCAGACAAGTTTTTTTTTATTTTTAAAAAATGCAAATTGACTGATACCGGTTTATTGTTTGGTTAGGATTTTGATTTGATGACCTCTAAGTTATAAATTCGCATCTCGCAAACCCCATTTTCAGGAACCTTCCAAAATAATTAATTGCCTTAATTAATTAAAAAGGCAAAGACCTTGGAAGACTTTTTTCTTTATTTCTCATTCTGGTATAAATAGGTTGAATAGGAAGCGTAATTTAGGTAACTTAAGTGCAAACAAATGCTCTTTGTCGTTCATTTTTCTTAAACTTAATTTAAAGAGCGGGCACTTAACAACAAAAATATCATTTTACTTTATCTAAATTTAATCGCCGAAATGTTATACTCATTAAAAACTCATGACAATCCGATTATCTGACGCAGCCATTTGTATTTTGGGACAATGACGTCATCAAATCTCAATTTACAAAAAATAAACAAATTATTATTTTTTAATTTAAATTGTCAATAATTGTTGTTTAATTGATATTGATTGTTGGAAATTGGTTTATATGTTTTCAATTAATGGAAAACGCAATATATCATAGTTCCCAACCGTGTACCGTAGTTTTTCAATGACTAAATTTAAATTTATATTTACAATTAATTGTAAACATCGAGTAAATCAATTTTAAAAATTCCTTAAGCGAAGTCGTACGACTGATAACCTCAGCTGTCAAACTCCCCTTTGAATGTAAACAAAGACAGCCATTTTATTTCCTAACTACAAGATACCAAAATACCTAAATACAGTTTAAAAAAAAAAAAAAAAAAAAAAAGAATTTTTTTTTGGAAAAAAAAAATGTCGGCGGGTGTTTTGCGTCTTGGTTTCCTGGTCAAAAGAAGAAATCTTTTTCCATCAACTTCTGCACCTGAACACTTCTTCGCTAGATCGAGTTTCTAACATTCCCATCTGTTTTCCCCCAAATCTTACAAAATTTCCTCCCCTTCTGTTTTCCCCTTACCCCCATTTTCTTGACGACTTTCCAGAAATAGTTGCACTTCCTGGAGGAATTCTTGAGTAAAAAGCATAAAATGTCACTGATACAAGTCGAGGAATTTATGCAATTGGGGAGAACTAAGTTTGACACACATGGCAAAAAGGGAGATTCCAATAAAATTCAAATCCCCCACAAATAAAAAAGAAAAAAAATTACATATTTTCCATCAAATACTATTTTTAACCCCAAGAAAAATTTTAATTTCCAAAAAAATGCAATTTTTTATATCTTTAATTTTTAACCCCCACTTTTATAAAATTCTAATTTTGTATAATTCAGTATTTTAATTTTATCCCCCACATTCTTTATTTCAAATAAAAATAAAAATTTTTACCCCCACAAAAACTTTTATTTCACAAAAAAAAATTTTATTCCCCACAAAATTTTGATTTTTACCCCCATCTCTACTTTCTGATATTTAACCCCCACTTTTAATACCTCAAATTATTTTATTTCAAACAAAAATTTTCATTTTCACACCCAAAAATCAAAAATCTTAACCCCTACAAAAATTTTGAACTTTACCCCTCCCAAATGCAACATCTAGGTCAAAATTAAATTCCCCAACTGGTCACTACGCATGCGTGGGTGATAAAATGCAAGGGGGTGGTATATGGGGGGGCGTGGGAAAAGGAAATACATGGGGGTCCACCAGCTGCACCCTCTCATCAAATTGCACCACACCCTCCCCCCAGACCAAATGCCACCGGTCCATAAATGAGAGTCCACCACACTCGGACCCCCCTCAAACATCCCCCCTGAGGGAAGCCATGATGCGAGGGTGGCTCCTGGAACCTCATAAATCGTCACAGGTGGACACTGGTCATTCAATAGACCCCACCTCTGTCCATCAAGTGCAAAGAAAAAAGGGGAGGATAAATCCACGTCTCCTCTAGGGGTACCGGGAGCCGTTAAAAGGGGGTAATTCAAGGTGGAAAAGAGGTGTGTGATTGATTTGAAATGTCCAGTTCGAATAAAAGGGGAAATTCCACAAGGGTGGATAAATGGGATTCGGGGAAAGGGGGAGCGAAGGAAATTAGAAGGGGGGAAAGAGAAACAAAAGTTTTTTTTTCGAAATTTTTTTTTCGAATTTTTTTTTTTACCTGAAGAAACTCCATGTGCGAGTCCATTTCCGTTCACCTGGTGTCTCGCGGTGACTAAACTAAGCGGCGACACTTGAGATCGAGGTGCTATGTCCTGTGGAAAAGAGGAGTAAGATGATCGGCGGCCTTCGCGTCGGTTCCCGTCGATGGCTGCTTGTAGCTCTGCCGGGGTACTGAGTTTCTTTTTGTCGCATTCGTATGGGTAGAGATACTTCATGTACCTGAAAATCCAATAGAAACCATTAAAATCTGTATAGATAATTTTATATCTAAGAAAAATAG